>JAOXJP010205660.1:0-11981 GCA_025762735.1 Platanus orientalis
GGATTGGATTATGTTAGACTATTTATTTAATTGAATGAGAATGTTAGGTATTGTTTATGAATTATTTACATGATTATGGTTTATGAATTATGAGATTTTATACATGTCAAATTTATGGGAATGTGATTAATTATGTGATTATTGGAAAATGATCGATGTATTACTCCACTGCGTATGAATGAAAAAAAAAAAGTAAAAAATTTATACAGGTTAAGAATAAATGAATTAACAA
This sequence comes from Platanus orientalis, assembly GCA_025762735.1. NCBI lineage: Eukaryota > Viridiplantae > Streptophyta > Magnoliopsida > Proteales > Platanaceae > Platanus > Platanus orientalis. The sequence goes on from JAOXJP010205660.1 coordinate 233, forward strand.
AAAGTGAAGTAATGTGTTAATGTCACATGCCAAATTTCATGGCCCTACTGGTATGGGTTTCGGGGCGTGACAACCATTATGTTCTTAAATGTGATACAAAGCATGATCATTATGATTCCTTGATATTGTTATTGGGTTAGCTACATGATCACGTTTTATATCACTTAGGAAATTAGGCTCCATAGTTGCTTTTTCGATTTCAATTGATGGACCTCAGCTCACTTGATATAATTTAATCAACTTTGATGCCAAAATCAAAATAAGAAAAACAAGAGCAAGTATTCAAAATGAGTGAAGGAATATTGAAAAATACTAGTTTGCTTTCTGTGTGAAGAATGATCTCTTGTCTCCCTTCAAATAAGAAAAGTCAATTAAATTTGGAGTTGGGCATTCCTCTTTTAGATGCTTTAAATTGGTAAAAGTTTTTTTGTGTATTAAGAGACTTCAATATACAATATCATTTGTTAGAAACTTTAATAAAACTTACCTTAATTTATAAAAACTATAATAGGTAAGATTGCATATGCTAACTTAAATAAATTAAAAATATGTTAAATGAAGGAACAAAAAAAAGAATATATGATACACACATTTATGCACTTGCACCTCGCTCAGCCTGATCTACCTCGGTTCGATTAAATGTGCATGTTCGAGCGTGATGCAAACAAAGAAACTCCAAACCCCACTATTCTCTTGAGCCCCATTGCTCCCCAAGGACACTCCCTTACTTATAAGGTGAAGTTAAAAGTCCCCTGCTTCCAATGTGGGACTAATTTTCTTAAGAGAATAAAGCAACATTTGCTTTGAGTGAATTGGTTTTGAAGGGAACCATCAAAAGTTCAAATAAAATGTTATATTTCAAACTTCTTTCTATAGTATCTCTTTAAATCATTTGGGCTTAAGTAAAAATAAGGTGTGCTTGTTTAGCTCATAGTTGTTGGAAAGCTTGGTATAAAGGTGAAAAACTTGTTTGAAAAGTTAATTCCATTCCGCTCCCCCAAATAGTGGGAAACGTGTTTTCCACATATGGAAAGTATAGTCAAACAAGTGGAAGCTATTTGAATAAATGAGTAAAAGCCTTTAGAAAAGTGAATAGAAATTTATGGAGAATTGATTGGGAAGCAATCTAAGAAATAATATTGTATTTTATTTAATTTAAATCTTGTGCTATTGTCTTTGAATAAAATATAATCTATGAGATTTAGTAGGAAAAATAATGACTTAGTATTGAATTTACTATTTATATCATTATATTCCAATCCAATAAAAAAGATTCAAATCCGATGATTGTTATACAAGGTCTTCTATAGTCTAACTTTAAGATGTTAGTTATCTACAAAAAAACCCGTGTGGTAAAAATCTAAGGTATGATTGACCATACTAATAACAAGTGGTTTGCATATTAATTTATATGTTATGATTCTTTTGTTACTTACATGGTATAACTTTTAGGTTTTTAATATTTTATTAAGTTTATTCACTTTATTATATTGTAGATGAAATTATATATTATAGCTTATTGTTAATTACTTTATTATTGTTTTTGCTTCTCGCTTTCTAAGGATTTGTTGAGCTTCGCTTCCTTCTTCTTACTTTCCCTTCTCGCTTAAGTAACTATGGATCCCAATCTGAACCGGGATTGAGATCGGCTTTGGCTTATCCTTGATTCCATGCTTATAACTTTAAGATGTTAGTTATAGTTGTGGACTCACACTTGGTTCCCCAAGTGTTCCCATGAGAGAATAGTGTTCCCCCTGGGGGTACTGTACTGAAATATTTTAATTCTTGTATCTCCTAACACCTTAGATTTTGGGAGAATTGGTTAACTGACTGTTAACAAGGAATACAACTTTATGGAGGATATTTCCTATAAAAAAATAAGTGTGCTTAAATTTTTTTGCAATCAGTGCTTGACATCCCTGTCTGATTCACTCTATGGGATTCATGTTTTGTACTGCAAACTATTACATTATGACGTTTCTTGTTTGCTTTTTTATTTCTCCAGTCATGTAGAATGTAGATATCAAAGATTTAAAGGGTTAAACCTTTTTATTCAGACTTAATGAAGGCTCAAAATTGAATTAATTAACTTAAAAATCTGGGATAAGTGCTCAATTGAGGTTTTTAAGTCTGGTAAGCCTTTTACAGAGTACTTGAGTCTCTTATTTACATATATCACTGTTGAGTGAACTTGAGTCTCTTATTTACATATTTCACCATTGAGTGAACTTGAAATTTTTGAGTACTTGACTGAGCTTCTAAACTAATTAAGCCAGCCATTTCCCCATCTCTCCTCCCCACTCATCTAATTTATTTGTAGGTGCGTCTTGACAAACTGTCCGTTTTACTACCTTCGAAGGCCGGAAACAGATGAAGATAATTACTGATTCCAGGCAGAACCAACTCATGGATGGGTATCAAGTGTACTATCTTTATATGAAACTTATGCCATGGGATTTGAGTTGCCTAAAGTTTGATGAACCAAAGTAGAAAAATATTTGTTCCAGGATACCTACCGGGTTAGTTACTGCATTTACAATTTCACTAGGGACATGTTCTGGTAGAAATAATAGGACCACTCCCACTATTCTTATTCACCTATATATAGAGTTGAAGTATGCAGTTCTGGGCTAGAGATGGTATCTTAGTTCCAGCTTCGTGAGGAAGCAAATGCATGTTCAAGAATCTGTTCAGTTCTTAAAGTTTCTTTCTTCTAAAATATATGCACTTTCTGATTGTTTGATTCAGAATATATAACGAAGGTGTCATCCTCACAATCATTTGGATGTTGCTTGTCGAGGGTGTTGATTGCTTCAGACAGACCTATGAGAATTCTCATTGAAGTGCCACATCATTGGAAATGCAAACCACTGAGATTCTCTTTTCAAGAAACATTTTCCTAGATGCGTAGATGAAGTTGGCTGAGCTAAATCTGCTTGAGCAGATCTTTTCCCTTGTTTGTGACCTAGCTAATCGTTCATTCAATGTTTCTTCATAGATGGCTCTGCTTTTCCTTATTTTTCACCCTCATAAACAGGTCTCCCGGAGAGGTCAAATTCAAGGACCATCCTGGGAGATGTTAGAGGATTGAGTTACTGCACAGTTGTTTTCGCTTCTATCGCCCATCTCAAGCATCTGTCATGAATGAGTTTGTAGATACCTTGAAATAGCGAACCAGATGCTATATTGATAAACACATTAAAGTTTAAATGGAACCATGAAAGAGGTTAATTGAGTAAAGAGTAGCAGAGGCCAGAGATGTTAGCTTCATGGCTGTGTGAGTTTGATAGGAGAAAACACTAAAAAAGAAGCTAAGCTGATACTGTCAGACCAGATCACAACGACCTCTTTATTACTAATCCTTTATGGGCTTGCCTCTTATGTATCTATATAGCAAGCATAAAGGAAAATAGGTAACAAAACCATATATATGTAATTTAAATATAGACAAAAAGAAGAAAAAATAGACACAAACCCATATTAACAACTATACGTTAAATAACAGCTTCTGATCTGTTCAACACTTCAACCCCTACCGATTGGAAAGTTTCAGGCATGTGATTAGCTAAGAGAGTGACTTAATATTCCTCCAATAAATAATTCCAAAAAGTCATCTCTTTTAATCACATGCAACACCTTCTAATGCTTGCATCCCCTTTTGTCGTCCTTTAGGGCAAGCTGAGGCTCCTCATCAACCTAAACTTCTCCTCGTTATTTTGCACTTTCGGTGGAGGCTTATCTTTCTGCATGAGTGATGAATGCATAAAAGAATCAATGAATCACACTTGACCATATATGTTAATGAAAAGGAATAAAGCCAACAAAAATCAAAACCAATTTATGTCATCATTTGGGGAAGAATAATGTGGAGAAAAAATTATTAATTTAATATCATTAAGATACGAATGCATATAATATATTAATAAAAGTTACCTCTAGCTTCCTCTTCTCATTTTCTGTCTGTTTCAATTTGAGAGAGTAAAGTTTAGTAATTGAAGGAAAAACATGAAAATAAAATCTAGAATATGAAATAAAAAAGGACTGTTCTTTAGTCTTCGTAGTTATCATTCCTGTTACCAGAATCTGCTTGAGGCGATCATTCTCCTCTTTGAGCTGGTTCAGCTCTGCTTCCAGCTCCACAGTATATGCCTGTAAAAATATATTGAAAAGTTTTTAAAAGGGTGTACTTCAAGTAGTTTAGTTACCTTTAGTTAATTTACAATATACTGATTACAATACAAAAAAAAAAAACTTTAGTTTAGTTACCTTTAGTTAATTTGGCCCCAAACCACTCACGATTAATGTAATAAATAATAATTAAGCGGCAGAAAACTTTAAACTCATAAGCACACCCACAAGACGATATGGTTATGCTCTTTGGCTTATATGCACAACAGCCAAAATCCAATTGGTTCAGCTCTTTGGCTTACATCCACAAGAGCTTTCCTTTACTATAACCACATAAATACCAAGTATAGATGAAAACTTACTCTCCCTTTTCGCAGTTCAATCCCAACCCCCTGAAAATGTGAGAACCCTTTACACCCTCACGAACCAGAGAAAAAACACTAACAACCACCTTTTTTTTTCCTGTGTTGTGAATCTCTTTATAAAGAGTCATCCTTGCATCGTGACTACTACTATATTTTTTTTGGTAATATAATCCTATTTAAAGAAGGAAATACCTGTTCAACTTCTTTTAAAAACTTTACAGTTGGTCCTTTGGTTCCTTACCAAATCCAATGCCAAGCATGACACATTCCCACAATAATGATATCTTTGAGACATCATCTTTACAGGGATTTAAACCCATCCCTTGAAATAAGGGAAATGCCAGGAAGTGATGAGCACACAGCTTATTTGAACAACCACCTCTCCCCATACTCTCTAGGTATATCTGTATATCTATTACAGCACCCTAATAACTGTGTACGTGTGTGTGGGAGAGAGAGAGAGAGAGAGAATGGTTCTTCCATTGTTTGAATGTGATTAAAGGGAAAAAAAATAGAAAGAAGAGCTACATTGACAACATTTTGAAAAAGATGAGAGAGGGGGATATGTGGAAGAAAATGTGATACAGCAGTGCTAATTCGAAACAATTATACCCAAATGATCTATCATCTGTTACAAATGGACTAGTTGGAGGAATCCCATTGTTTCAGTGATCAAGGGGTCCACCTTCCACATAAAATAATAATAAAAATAATAAAATTCAAATTTGTCTTCAAGAAGAAAAAAAAAAAAAGTAAAACAAGAACACAACAGCCGTAAGTGTCCAGTATTTGGTGTCTAAGATGGTGTTCAAGATACAATGGACAATTATATTGAATAAAATGCATATTCCATTTTTAAAAAATGCATCACCTACCCATTTTATTTCAATGATGTCCCATGGTGTCCTGGACACCATCCTAGACACCAAATCCTGGACAGAACAAACTTTACGTATGTAAGCTTACATGTGCTCCCCCACCCCACCCATTGAACAAAGCGTGCAAGATCCGATGGGAAAAGGTTTACCCGTTCGGAGACAGGGTGGATAAGAGCCTGGATCAATATCCTCTGCAGTAATTTAAAATACATTACCATAAAAACGATTTCAAAACACGGAGTTTAGATCTTGTCCTGTCTGCTTATGACCTGTCCACAATTTAAGGGCACGGTTTGGTTTAAAATGATGGGCACAGCTCATGCAAAACCATTTTTTTTATGCCAAACCGTGCACTTTGGTTGTGCACAGGTCCTAACAGGTCATTAGCAGACTGGGCAGGATCCTTTCCCCAAAACATGACATATACAACAATATAAAAATTCAGCCAAATTTAGACGAGAGCTCTGTAGACATTTGTTACACAATAATGTAGTTTAGCTTACTGCAGATAATCTGGCTTGGTGAAAAGGCAAGCAAGAGCAAAACCCAGGTGCTCTACACATACACATACGAGCCTTAAATTGTGTACTCCCCCATGTTCCCAGACAAAAAGGCTGGGGTACGTAGGATTAAAACGTTCTTCACTTTCAAATAAAGCATCTCGGACCAGCCTTTGTGTCTGGGAACATGGCGGAGTAGACAATTTGGGAATAGAACATCTGCTCTTTTGTTTTGTTATCATAAATGTTCTGTCCAAGCTTTGGTGTTCATAATGGTATCTAGGACACCAGGGGATTCACATGGAATAAAATGGGTAAGGGTAAGATGAAATTTCAAATTTCTGCCCATTTTATTTCGTATGATGTCCCCTAATATCCTGGACACCAAATCCTAGATGCTAGATACCCTCCTTCCCAAGCCCAAAACTATGTAATCCTAAGTTACCCACCCGGGTCACAGAGGTAGCAATTACCGGTCACAGGGGTTGAGCCAACCAAGCAACCTGCCTGATGTTTCTCCAGCCGGGGTCGGCTGTTTTCATCCCGGGTCAAGATCCTGTCGTGCTTTGTGGTGGATAATCCAACCCGACCGCCGAGATGCCCCGATCCAACCAAACCTCAGCGGAAGGCATTACCTATTTTCCATTTGAAAAGTCCACTAGGACACTTATAAGTAAATATCATGCGCGGGCTAAGATTTGCCAGAAGAAAGAGGCCGTACTTCGTATAGATTGATTGCATAGGACTGAGTGGTGTTTCGTTGTGGTAACCATTATAGGCGATGATCACCAATTGCGAAACCCATCTATTAGCCTTGTAGGTGGTCATCAACGTATAGATCAGACATACCTGTTTCCTGGCTCGGGATCTAGCCGCCGACTCTCTGTTCTTGATCATCCTTCTTTGTCTCCTCTCCACCAACTTCTCCGGAGGACCCTCTCCTATCCTCTTTCTCCCCCTCATCCCACCCATCTCCAATCCGTACTGAGTCGACCCTGAGTTATTCACTTGAGCAACACACTTCCCATCCGACGACACCGGACTCGTCGGCGACCCCATCATCAACCTCTGCGCCGCTTCATACCTTCCCACGTTTCCCGCTCTCCCTCCAAAACTCGCCTCCCCTGGAAAACCTCCGTTCCTCCTAAGGCCATAATTTGACGACTCTTGCACAACCGCACCACCTGGAGCGGCAACGGGTCCTATCCTGAAGTTGAGATCCACGCCTGTGTTACTATTCTGATACAGCTCATAGGCCCCATACTGCTGTGGAGCTGGTGCAGGCGTAGCTGGCGTCTGTATATGGTGCTGAGAAGAGGCCCCACATGCTTCCCGAACCACTCCTGCTTTTACTAAGAAATCTTCCAGAGTCATCTCTCCAAGAGTGGGTTGGCGTTGCGTGGTTCCAGGATTTCCGACGTTGTTGGATTGCTGCTGCTGCTTCTGCTTTTCCTGTTGTTCTCTGCTGATTTCGGTCCAGATCTCCTCAACGGTTTTCCGGCAGAGAGGGGCGGGGAGGGTGAGTGAACCTTGGCGGGGTAAGCTCTTCTCTCCAGTTGGTTCGGCTTGGTTTAATTGAGAAGTTTCTTTGTTTGAGTGGACACCTTGGTTTTCTTCTGCAGTCCATATGCTGGTGAGGAACTCATCCATGTTCATCGATCCGAAGTTCTTTCCATCCTCGCGGAATGAGTGCTGGAATTCGTCAAGGGTGAGGGCGTAGATTGAGTTTTGCCTTCCAAGTGATGATAATGAGTAGATCGTCGAGGGCTCGTTCGGTGGTTGAGGTGCCGATTCGATCTCGCCATTGGCATGGGCTTCCGACTCCGAAACCTCCATTTTTTTATTTTTTTATTTTTTGAGAGAGAGAGGATTGCGATCTTTGGGTTCTGACTTCTGAGGGGTTTTGATCTCTTTGAAAATGGATAGCACTTCTCTGCAATAACAGGAGAGATGTGAAAAAGAGAAGGAAAAGAAAGAAGGAATTTTTTTTTTTGGTTGACTGAACAAGAATTGTGTTATCTCATCGTCTACAGTGCGACAAGTACCGCAAGAAGTGGAAATCACCTACCAAAAAGTGAAGAGGACCCATCAAATTTGTTTTTTTTCATTTTTTTGTGCAGACGATGACACTTTACCACATTTCAGTGGCAGACGATTTCAACCGGGGCAAGACAGATTTGGAAAACGAGCGTTATTGGATAGAAATGCTAAGCTGTTCTGGGACCATGGTTTATATATCCTAATTGGATCTGTGTTTATGACATGCACATTCAAGATCCAATTATTAAAGATCTGGGGCAATCATGGTGTACCAACTAGGCATTACTGGTTCAGAAACAAATATATGTTTCCGGAAGGGATGCGGGTTTGTTGTGTACCAGCACAGAGTCATCCTGTACTGGAAATTTGTAACACGTTTCAACCAAGTGTCTAAAAACTCATTGTTTGAGTTTCAGGATAGAATGTTTGACCCATAATACCTCATCAGGAGGATTTCAATAACTATTTAAAATAATATGATTACAAAATTACAACTAATCTCAGATCTGTTATAATTAATTACAATTCTTAAGACTCTTCATAACTAATGAACAATATCTCGAATATTCTTAAACAGAGCGGTTACAAGACACCAGTTCATCATTTACCTTCCTTATCCGAAACACTTATAAGTCCAGTGATTCGGATATCTACTGATCCAAGTTACCCAGTAACTATTTCCTCTTAACCAGTTAGTCAATACTAAAAAACATTAATATTTTAAAAAACTGCAATAAAAATAATAAAAGATATAGTAATTTTTTTAATAAAAAAAAAAAAAAAAAATAGATGAAGGAAAGTCAAAAGACTCAGGACAGAGCATATGAGAGGGAAGACAGATATGGATTAATACGGCAGACTTTATTGAAAATTTGTCTTGAGTTACTTGAAAATTTCGGACTGAGTTACCTGATTTAGCAGCTGGTCTAAAAAGAACTTTTCGGAGTTGAGTAATTCTCTTTATGTTCCCTAATTAATTAATGAATCAATCAATTGAACAATTTTACTAACATGAAAGAAAATTATCATTTAAACGTGTGATTAAGTATTTCATCTGGACACTTGACGGGTATACAAAAAATTTAAAATTTCAACCAAGTGGAAGTTTTGGAGAATGAATGTCTTTTTAGAGACAGACCTCTAAAGACGTGCCATCGATTGATGTGCCTTTTAATTTGATGTCTTTTATTGACCACCTACTTTTTCAACTGAACACTTTTTTGGACCCCTTTAACCACCAAAAACCACACATGTCTGTTTATAATTCATCATATACACTACTGAGGCATTTTTATGTCTAGCTATACAAATTTTATTAATGTGTCGCTATACCCTTGTTACACGTTAATGTATTTTAACTTGGATCTTTTCTCTCCATTTCCACATATGCTTAAGGCTATTAACATGCAACACCCCATCCTTCAAAAGTTTGAATGGGATCAAGATCCAACGGCAAAATGCCTTCGCCTGCTTAGATTGGCAGAGACAGAGAGCAAAACGGTGGGCCCTCCAAACTTGGGGATTTTTGGGGCCAAAATCGAGGAAACAATTAAAACCGTCGATTGCAGTGCCAACTAATATAATTAATGAATCATTGCACTTTGGACAAAGATTCCTGCCACGGATTCGCCCGACCGTGTTCTCATTTGTTCCTAAAAGTCGATACACTAGGAACACCGTCAATCCATGCATTTTGAATGGTTTCAACGTCTATTACCATCCATTTTAAGATGTGGTCAACAAATTGAACGGTCCAGATTTATGAATAGAATGGGAAGAAATCATTCAGCCGTTACGTTCAAGAGAATCTGTTTTGAGTAGAAAAAGAGAGGGTGGAGAGTCTCTTTCACGCTTTCACGGTTATTTATTTGATGTCTGATATCAAATCTTTTCCTGGCTGCTTCAAGTTTTGTTCCTAATTTCAAAATTACAATTCTTTGATTTGAGTGAGGAAAAAAAAATAAAGATAAAGATAACCTATTTGAAGATCGTCCGCAAAGAAGGACAAATTAAGAACAAGAAAAAAAACTGGCGAAATAAATACGCTTATGAAGAAAAAAAGTCCTGTATCTATGAGTTACTTCCAGAGAAATTATAAAAATCAGTTATTCCTGCGAAAAAATTACTGAAGATCCAAAGAAATTAGAGTTAAAAGCGACGATATTCATAGAGATCGCTCCAAATCGACACAAGTTCGATAGAAATAAATCAAAAAATAACAAAACGAGAGCAAAAAATCATACATATAAACCGAGAATATAAAATCAAACTTTCTTACGCATTTGAGACAAAATAAAAATCTATATTAAGAGAAAGAAAACGAAGAAGCATGACAATGGCATGTACCTGGTGGAGCCCTCTCCTCTTCACGAAGATCACTAATGGCTCACTGTCCAAAGCTTCGTCTCTCTCCAGAGTTGAACAAACATCGACCAGAGCTCAAACATAAGTGCATAACTTGGATCCTTTCCAACAGATCAACTTCTCTGAGAAAAATCACAAATCATCTTAGCTGACCGCCATTAACTAAGCTTCTCAAGCTGTATTTATAATTTACATCAAGAGAAATTAAAAAAAGTAGCTCATCCTGCAAAAAACTACTACAGATCCAAAAAATTAAAGTTAAGGTCGACGATATTCAGAAAAATCGCTCAATCATCACATTTCATTGGAATCGAACGAATTTTTTAACCAAATCTTGCGAAAGCACAAATATAAAACCAAGAATAAAAAATCAAACTAAAAAGTAGAAATAACAATCGGAATCCAGAGAAGAAGAAAAACGAGAAAGGATCAGGACTGCATGTACCTGGCTAAATCCTCTCTAGTCACGAAGATCACTATAGACTCACCGAACAGAACTTCTTCTATCTCTAACTCTCGAATTGAACAATTTTCGATCAGAAATCAAAAGGATCCTCCAACAAAATCAAAACTCAGCTATAAAGCTCAAATGCATTACTGGAATCCTTCAAAAGATCTACTTCACTAAACAAAATCGCAAATCTTCTCAGTCGACCTCCATTAACAGAGCAACTTAATCTGTGGAAATTCACAGAGAGAGAGAGAGAGAGAGAGAGAGAGAGAGATTTTCAGTTTTTCCTTCTCTCCTCCCTCGGAGAAGAGGGCCTCTGACAAGTGACAAACGCTTCGCAGTGAGTCCCTCCTTCCTTTTATACTGCAATCTGCAGATTTCTTGCCAGGGCCCGTTTCTCTTACCATCGTTATATCCGGCGGTGTGGGCCCCAGCATGGGTAGGTCAATTGAGCTCGATTATAACCGTATTTCAAGTCCGCACGGAAAAGCAGAATAGACGGTCTGATCGACACGTTTCCTCCACGCGTCTCTAGCAGCAGCCTCTTGCCACTCTCTCTCCAAACACGTGTGATAGATGCCTTTAATGCATCGAATATGGGGTTTTTGTGCACGTGCACTTATACGCTCTCTGCTCTCCTTTTACTACGCATTCGCGACTGGTTTCCGCGTCTCCATTTCATTTGGTGAGGATTCTCGCCAGGGTCAAATTCGTTGCGGACACAGGCACTTGACATTTGACAAAGCAATCGTCTCCTTTGTAGGGTGGGCGTGAATTCAACCGACGCAATTAGCACGAGCCACATGGGAGCAACCCGGGGGAGGGGGCAGGCCCCCCTTAATGTTTGAGTACCCTTCGTTATAATACTAATGAGTCAGACCAATTTTATACTTGACTGGAATCAATTGCCCTTCTTATTGGAATCAGTGCCGCCCCCCCTTTAATGTGTGAGTACCATATGATTGGAATAAGTTGTCCTAGCTTATTAGAAAATGAGTTCACGTCAACTCCAATATGATTAGC
>JAOXJP010205671.1:0-25915 GCA_025762735.1 Platanus orientalis
AGGTTCTTTGACTGATTCATTTGTGTCTGGAACATCTGAAAAGACTTTCCCAGGAGTGACTAACCTTCTAGGGTTCAAGTTAGCTCTTCCTAAATTCAGGGTGTTCAAAGTTCTGCCCTTTAATAACTATTATACTGACCTTATACCATCACACGACCCGAGACAAAATTTGGGTGCTTACAATGCCCTTTATGTTTGAAATATGAGGAAATTGTGATCCACTGCTTGGTATTTTTCCCTATTGCAACTATGATATGGCATGTGGCTCCTAATTTGGTTGACTGTAACCCTAGGATGCAAAACTTCAAAGACTAGCTTTCGTTTTGGCTGTCTTTTGCTTGGTTCTCCAAGAAGGAAAGAAGCTTGATGCTTAGAAATATTACAATTATATGCTGGCTTATTTGGCTTAATAGAAATGATATTATTTTTAAAGGAAATCCTCCTAACCCTCTTCAAGTTGGCTATATCTTTAAAATAATGTGTAGGGACTTAGATTGAAGCCAAAGGACAACTGACCAGGATAGCCATCCTTTTTTTACCTGGAATAGGTTTATTGTATCAAAAAAGTTGCTGAAAGATTAGATTCAGATCAATGTAGATGCGGCTTCTCCTTTTGATAGATCCTTTTTGTCAATGGGAGTGATAGCCATATACTTTTCGGGACGATGGAGAGGAGCAGGTTGTATAAGGATCAAATGGAGTCCTTCTTTTGATGCAAAACTAGAGGCAATTCTATTAAGGATTCGGTTGGCCATCCAGACTAGAGCTTCAAATGTGATGCTCCAGTCTGACTTAAAGTAGGCAGTGGACACGGTGAATGTAGAGTTTATTCAATTTCCGCAGCATTTAAGAAATATTTTCTTAGATTGTAGAATGAATATGAACTCCCTTAACGCTATCAAAATTGTATCCGTGCTTAGAGGTTTTAACAACCATGCTCATGAGCTAGCTCAGAAAGGGTTGAGAGACCCTAGTTGTTGTTTAGATTGCCCTTGATGATTCCTTCTTGGGGAATCATCTAGTTCATAGTAAGATTTGGCAATGGTTACTGATGATGCCGAGAACTGGATCACCAATATGGTATCTTGGTGGCCTTCGATCTGGAATCTTCAGCTTTCTCTGGTTTTACCTGCACACAAGCAACAAACAACGTCAGTGTGGCACCAGCCTACACCCCTCCAACGCTAAAGTCAGGGATGAAAGATCAGAGAATTCTTGTATTTCTTCTCTCAGAAGTAATTGTACTTACCTCCCTTCTAGGGGTTCTGTTCTTAATATATCAGTTCTTTTCCACATTGGCCATGAATATTCTTTAAGTTAGAAGAACGTGGAGGAGTGGTACGCATGTCAACGTTGGATTAACTATTGCTCTACAGCTTATAACTGCCTTTTCTTGTCTTATTTATGGTCAACTCAGTGGTGAGTATTTATCTATCATCTTGAAGGTGGCAGATTGTCATACCTTGAGAGTACCTTAATGAATCGGTCAGTAGTCGGGTCACTAACAAGTGCTGACGACTCAGTCGGCATGATGGTCGGTCGGTAGTTTGGGTCACTGACGACTCAGTCGGCCTGAGGGGTCGGTCGGTAGTTGTATCCCATTAAGGTGGGTCACTTGGAAAATTGGTTAGAAGAATGGCTGGACCGAGAAGGTTCATCTGGTCAATCAGCTCAATTGGCCTGAGTCTAGATCCTCCATCATCATTGCCCCTCCCCCATTCCCTTTGTCTGTTAGTTTGAATGGGCATGGAGAATACGGAAAGCCATCTAAGTTGATTGACGCATCGACGTTACATCTCTGCCTCCTTGAGCCCTGCGCTGGTGACAAGATGTTTGGGTTGTTAGCCGCTTTCTCTCGAACCACTCTTCTATCGAACAGCCAGGGTTGATTAGTATGATCTGAAGGTTGGGGACAGCTTGAATGTCCTATATAATGGATGTCCTTGCTTCTCTTTTAGTCTTCTACTTTGCTACGAATTCCTTTTGGTGTCATGTCTGGGTAAAATCGTTATGCTCCCGTCCGCGTTGTGCTCAAAAAGTTTTCGGCCGGAAAAGTCTTACTCTTGTATTTTCTATTCCACGATCTCCTCGTTGGTTCTACCATCTTCTTCATCTGATTCTATCATCATCTTCGTCTAATTATGTCATCTTCGTCTGATTCTGTCATCTTCTTTGTCTGGTTCCAGGACTGTCGTTTTTACTGGTTTTTGTGCTCTTAGCTCTCTTTGCATTAGTGGTAGTTCTGTCCACTTTCCTAAGCCCCCTTGAACTTTACCTTGGGCCCTACCAAAGCACCATTTGGTTTCTACTTAGCTCATTTTTGTTACTACCTTCGTACCCAACAAAGCTTTCCGAACTTAAGTGTCTTAGGATTCGACTCCTCCTTTTTAAGTTGTGTTTTTAATTAGATCTCAGAGGTGCTAGGTCCCTCGGTGGGTGTTATATATGCCCTCGGTTGGATGGATAACTCCTCCAAGTAGACCGAGTCCGTTGTAGCACTTAATGAGAATCTTGTCAGAGCCGATTCCCCTAACTCGGCTCAGCCTTCAGCACTTGCCAAGTCAAGTAGCTTTACTAACATGCCATACGCTACTGAGCATGTCCTTTCTACCTTATCGAGGTTTAGGCTAGAGGATTTACGTCATACTTGCCAAATCCCAGAGTCTATTAATATTAGGGTTCTTGCTTTTGATGAGTGGGCCTCCTCTTGACTCTCGAACGAGGTTTTGATTTTTTAACAAACTTTGAAAACCGGTCTAAGGTTTTCTATTCCTTTGTTTATCCGTCAACTCCTCAGACACCTTCGTCTAGCTCTAGGGAAAATCATGCCCAATGGGTGGAGGATCCTTATTGCCTGTCAGCGGTGGTTGGGACCACCTGACCATTCTAGAGTTCCTTTACTGCTACAAAGTAGTGGAGATGCACTAAGGATGATGGTATTTCACTACTCAGGTGCCCGAGCGAACCTTAATCACCGGTCTTCCAACATCAAATAGAAGTTAGAAAAAAAAGTTCTTTTTTGTGTCCAGGGGAGGGTTAGAGTCTTTTCCATGGGAGTCGCTTGATGACCGGATCCATACAGTCCCAAAGATATGGGGGGAGCCATGTAGGGAAAGTAATTCTTGGTCGTTTTAGTTTTCCATAATCATTTTCCATTCGGTCGGTCTAACCTTCTTTATTTTTGTAGCACTAGCCAAACGTCCACTATCCAAGGCTCAACTAGTAAGGATAGACCGTGCTTTCGTGTACTCAATTCAGGATTATTCCCTGTTGGTGAATCCCAAATCCCTCTCTACATATTTATTCAGTCTAGAGATTCCTTCATCCAAGCCCTCAAACTCTTTGGTCGGTCAGGCATCTGGTTCATCTCCTGTTCTCATAGATCGTTTAGGTCATTGTCCATCCCTCCATATTATAATTTTGTTTGATCATTTGCTTCTTTCTACAAATATATCGACTGTACCATCAAATTCTTCCTTAGTGAGAGTCGCCTCTGAGCTAGCCCCCAACATCTCTCATAAAAAGCCAAAGTTCTCCCAGAACCACACGGCAGAGAAAGACCGCTCTGGGCCAACTCCTTCATCAGCCCCTACGTTGGTCGGGCTGCCCCCTTTTTCCATTGTTGACTTAGAGGCTGCCTTGGACTCCGTTCCTACCTTTGAGGAGTGCGTCGAAGATCTTCCCTCATACAATGTTGGGGGATCATCTAAGGGGAAGGAAAAAGCTTCCCCCTCTCTACTGTTGACAAGGTAAAGGTTGTCAGTCATCTTCGGTTAGTCATCTTTGACTAGGACCTAAAGAGCCTCTAGCTTAATAGCACGGATGTTCTGGCCAGGAGCACCCTCTTTGATGTTGGGAGGGTAAAATTCATCTTCCTTTATTCTCATTTATGAATCTAGTCACTTCGTCATGTAGTCTTACTAAACATCCTTATTGTAGGTGTTGACAAAAGTGGCAGTTCTCTCTAATTGTGAGCTCGCCACCAACAATTGCATTAGGGAGCTCAAAAGAAACTAACCCAGATGGAGTCTAAGTGGTCGGCCCTAAGGGACAAGTTGGCCGAGACTGAAGAGAAGCTTAAGGGCAGAGAGGCTATGCTGGAGGAGGCCCGGTATCAGCTCGAGGGGGAGAAGGCCAGTGCAGTTGCTCTACAAGCATCTCTGGATAAGACAAGGTCCCACTGGGAGGCGGAGAAGGAGAAGGCTACTAACGAGGCGGTCGTTGTGTACATGGAGTTTGAGGCTTTCAACGATGAGACCATGAAATTTTTTATCAGTGGTTTTGAGACACTCTGCCATAGGGCTTTATGGACTTATCTTGATCTTTATCTCTCCATGTTCAAAGCCGACGCTAAGTCAACATCTGTTGTGCTGGAGCCAAGCAAGGAGGCTGACGCTGAGCATGAGAGGGACAATGCAGCCTCTTAGAATTGGCCTTTTTCTTTCTTTCATAAGGACCGAGAGTCCTTTACTTCATCTTTTTGTATCTTTGCAATTATTAACTAAAAATTTCTTTTGTTCATTCTTGGTATGATGTCATTCAGTAAATTGCTCATTCCATTAAGTGGTTAGCTTGTCAACTACCTTAGTAGGATGCTCGGTATCCAGACTAAGAGCTTTATCTCCAATAAACCGTAGTAATAGACCAAAGGATTTATCTTTATAAACCATAGTAAAACTTTCTTCTTTTTTTGACTCCACAAGGGACGTTAATTATAGACTGTTGTAGCAAATAGAGGGGTCGTTTTACTGGACTCAATCCATTTTTCTAACTCTACTCGGGACTTTAGTTGTAGACCGTTGTAGTAAACTGAGGGGTCATTTTACTGGACTTAGTCCATTTTTTTAACTTCACTTGGGACATTAATTATAGACCATTGTAGTAAACCAAAGGGTCATTTTATTGGACTCAGTCCATTTTTTCGACTCTACTCGGGACTTTAGTTGTATATAATTGTAGTAGATTGAGAGGTTGTTTTACTGGACTTGGTCCATTTTTTTAACTTCACTCAAGATGTTAATTGTAGACCATTCTAGTAGACCGAGGGGTCGTTTTACTGTACTTGGTCCATTTTTTGTACTCCACTCAGGACTTTAGTTGTAGACCATTGTAGTAAACCGAGGGGTCATTTTACTGGACTTGATCCATTTTTCTTACTCCACTTAGGACGTTAATTGTAGACCATTGTAATAGACTGAGGGATCATTTTACTAGACTTGGTCCATTTTTTCAACTCCACTCAAGACTTTAGTTGTAGACTGAGGGGTCATTTTATTGGACTTGGTCCATTTTTTAGACTCCACCCAGGGCTTTGTTGTAGACCGCTATCACACAAGATAGCAGGCAAGTTTCATTATTGTGAATAGAACATTACATGACTATTGGTAATACCTCTTTAGGTGTTCAATGTTCCACGGTCAAGGTAGGGGTTTTCGTTCCATGGACTCCAAGTAGTAAGTGCCTTTTCGTGCTTCGGGTTATTCAATAGGGACCTTCCCAATTAGGTCCCAACTTTCCATCTCCAGGGCTTGTGTTGCTATGCTCACTTTCAGAAGAACGAGGTCCCCATTCTAAAAACCCCTAAGGTGTACTCAAACATTATGATATTTCATCATCCTCTATTGATATGTTGCCATATGGATGGAGGCCTCATATCTCTTTTCTTCTAATAAGTTCAGGTTCAAACGTAGCTCTTCCTCCACCTTTCGGTTTATGGCTCTTGAACCCTCAAACTTGCTACCCTAATCTCGATGGGTATTGCTGCTTCACAGCAGAAAGCCAAGGCATAAGGGGTCTCCCCTGTGGGACTGCTTGGGGGTAGTTTTATAAGCCTAAAGGACACCTGCCAGCTCATCAGCCCACTGTCCCTTGGATGCCTCTAACCTGGTCTTGATGATCTTTAGTATTGTTCTATTGGTGACCTTCACCGATCGTTGGCTTAGGGATGTGTTGGGGAGGAAAAGTGGTTCTTGATCCCTAGCTGAGAGAAAAACTCGCGGAAATGCCTATTATCGAACTACTTCCCATTGTCGGTATGATGACATGTGGTATTCTGAATTGGCATATTATGGACTTTCAAACGAAGTCACGCATGTTGTGTTCGGTTATCATTGCCAATGCCTCGGCTTCAACCCACTTAGTAAAGTAGTCTATGGCCACCACAAGGAATTTCCTTTATCTTTTCACTAGGGGAAGGGGGTCCACAATGTATTTTCCCCAATGAGCAAAACGCCATGGCCCCGTGATGGGAGTGAGTTCTTTCGCAGGTTGTCTAGGAATATTAGCAAACCTCTGGTAGCTGTCACACCTTCGGACAACATTTTTTGAGTCGAGTAGCATCATCAGCCAGTAATATCCTGCTTTGCCAGCTTGTAAACAAGCGACCAACTGGCCGAATGGTTTCTGCATATTCTTTCATAAACTTCACACATGACGTATTCGGCTTCAGTGGGTGACAAGCATCTCAGGTATGGCATGGTAAAAATTCGTTTGTAAAGTATATTGTTAATCAGCGTATATCAGCTAGCTCAGAGCTTGAGTTTTCTAGCTTCACCTCGATTTGACGGCAGGCTGCCCTCTTTAAGAAACTGTATGATGGGGGTCCTCTAGTCATCTTCAGGCTCATTCATGCAAACTAGGGTGCTCGGCTCATTTTCCATGCTGGGTCGATTAGCGTGGCCTATAGGTAACCGGTTCCTCACAATGCACTTATCATCTGAGGCAAGTCGTGTTAGTCGATTTACATGCTCATTCTGACCTCTGGGGATGTGTTAGACCTTAACAGCTTTAAACTGTGACATGAGCTCAGTGACCCTGGTCAGGTATTTTTTTCATTCGGTCCTCCTTAGCCTCACATTCGCCAGTCACCTATCCCTCAACAAGCTTAGAGTCAGTGTAGGCGACCACATGCCTAGCCCCTACTTCTTTCACCATACTCAACCCGACAATTAGTGCTTCATATTCTACTTCATTGTTTATTGTGTTGAACCCTAGACGGATTGCATACTCAATCTCCAAACCCTCAAGCGTAGTCAGTAAAAGCCCCATACCATTGGATGAAGCTGTGGACAATCTGTCCATGTGGAGGATCCACTCTGATTCAAAGGAACTTTTCTCATCCATCTCAATAGGAGTTAGCTCTTCTAGAAAATCTACCAAAACTTGCCCCTTTATTGTTGTCCTTGGTCGATAGCTGACATCGAATTCGCCTAGCTCTATCACCCACTTCACCATCATGCCAGACACTTCCGGTTTCTGTATCACCACTCTTAGGTGTTGGTTTGTTAATACTGTGATTGGGTGAGCCTAGAAATAGGGTTTGAGCCTCCTTGCTTCTTTTATTAGCGTGAACGCCAGTTTCTCCAGGGGTGGATATCTTAATTCTACTCCATGGAAGGCTCTACTAGTGTAGTAAACTGGGATCTAACTGTGCTCATCCCTGACTAGGACTAAGCTTACCACCACCTCAGACACCGCCAGATATAAGTATAGATCTTCCCCTTGTGTCATTCTCCCGAGGGTCCGTAGGCATGCCAAGTGTCCTTTAAGATCTTGAAACCATCGTTCAGCCTCCTCAAACAATATGAACCCTTTCTTCAAAAGGTGAAAGAAAGGAAAGCATCTGTCCGTCAACCTTGAAATGAATTGGTTGAAAGCCACCACCCTTCCAACCAGTCGTTGCACATCTTTTATTGTTTGCGGTGACTTCATGTTCAGGATTTCCTCGACTTTCTTTGGGTTAGCTTCGATTCCCCTGTGAGAAACCATGAATCCCAAGAACTTACCTGCCGACACCCCGTAAGTGCAGTTTGCCGGATTGAGTTTCATTTGGAATTTTCTTAGGGTGTGGAGAGTTTCTTCCAGGTTATCTACATGCCTCTTGGTTTCCATGCTTTTCACAAGCATGTCATCTACGTAAACTTCAACATTTCTCCCAATATAGGCCTCGAACACTTTATTCACCAATCTTTGGTAGGTTGCTCTAGCATTTTTTAATCTGAAAGGCATGACATCATAACAATATGTGCATCGGTCTGTAATGAAGGATGTCTTCTCCTAATCTCCTTTCTCCATCCGTATTTGATTATAGCCAGAGAACGCATCCATAAAACTGAGTAGTGCATGCCCGGATGTAGAGTCAACCAGTGCATCTATCCTCATAAGGGGAAAACTGTCCTTAAGACATGCCTTGTTAAAGTCAGTGAAGTCTGTGCACATTCTTCACTTCTCACTGCTCTTCTTCACTAACACCACATTAGCAATCCAGTCGGAATAGGTAACTTCCCGTATGAACCTCGCTTTTAATAGTTTGTTCACCTCTTTAGCAATGGCTTGATTCTTGTCTGCAGCGAAAACCCTCTTCTTCTATCTAATTGGCCTTGCTGAAGGATCAACACTTAGTCAATGTGTGATCACTCTTGGGTCGATCCCCAGTATGTCTGCATGTGTCCAAGTGAAAGTGTCACTGTAGGTCATCAGGAGCTTTTGTAAACAGCATTTGAATTCTTCCAAAAGTGTCCTCCCGACATGAACTACCTGTTCGGGATAGTTAGGGTCGATGTTGAGCTCTTCCAAATCCTCTACAGACCTGGTCTGCTTCAATTGAACATCATCCCTATCCTCCATGTTTTCGATGATGAGAGCTTCCTTGGACTCTTTATCTTTCAAAGATGCCACATAGCACTCTTGGGCGACTGTCTGATCACCTCTAACTTCTTCGACCTCATCCTCGATTGAGAAGCGCATTAACAAGTGATAGGTTGAAGTAATAGCTTTCATCCTGTTGAGTGTTGGCCTGCCAATGATGGCGTTATAAGCTAAGGAACAATCTACAATTAGAAAATTAACTACCTTGGTCACTTGGTAAGGACTGGCCTCGGCTATCACTGGTAGCGTGATGACCTCGACAGGATACAACTTATCTCCAGTGAACCCAACTAGTGGTGTTGTAGTCGGTAGGATTTTTTCCTTTACGATTCTCATTTGCTCGAAAGCAGACAAGTATAGGATATCTGTCGAACTGTCGTTATCTATAAGTATCCTCCTAGTCCAATGGTTCGCTATGATCAATGTAACCACCAAGGCGTCATCATGGGGGTGCTATACTCCTCAGGAATCTTCTTCTATGAACGTGATGTTCTCTTGTCAGGTCCGGGGGTACTTCCTAGGTTTGTCAGTTAAATAGACTTCCCCTTGCGAAGCTCTCACTACACGTGCATGGGCCCTTCGAGCTGATGCCAACTCACCACCTCCTGTCAAGCCACCGTGAATGCCTTTTATCTCTCACAACAGCACGGATCCAGTATTCTTTTGGGTCGGCGATTCTTTTGCCAACTCTAACGACGTTCGGGGATGACCTGCTAGAAAACACCTCAACCTACCTTGTTGGATGAGAGCTTCTATCTGGTCCCTTAAGTCGATGCAATCATTTGTGTTATGGCCATGGTCATGATGGAATTGACAATACTTCTTTTGGGATCTTTTCTTTGAGGGGGTCTTAAGTTTCTCGGACCATTTCAAGGATGGGTCGTCCTGCACATACATGAACACCTGCTTGAGGGGGGAGGTAAGCGGGGTATAAACCTCTGCTAGCCAGGCCGGTACATGGGATTCTCTAGATCGCACCACTCGGTCGGCATTTTCTCTCGTCATTGCCTCGCCTTCCACTTCTCTTGGTCGTTCGTCCCTTTTTCTCTTCGATAACTCACGAAGTTTGTTTCCCTAGTCTCTTCTTACTGCCATTGCATCATTGGCGTTCATATGCTTTTGGGCCCGTAGCATTAACTCAACCATGTTACTCGGAGGAGATTTAGAAAGAAAGAATAAGAATTTCATGGATAGCAGCCCTCCCAGGCGGTGAGCACCACCTTTTCATCGAGGTTGTCTACCTGCATCACTTCCTGGTTGAAACGAGTGACATAGTCTCTCAACGATTCTCTTTTCGCTTATTTGACATTAAGTAGATAAGTAGCAGGCCTACAATAATGCCTCTTCCTATAAAATGACTGGCAAATAACTGACTCAACTCAGAGGAGTTTATGTTGTTGGGTTGAAGACTTTGAACCATTTCCGCACTAAGCCTTTCAAGGTAGCTGGAAAAGCCCTGCACATAACCCCGTCCGAATAGTCATGCAGGAGCATCAAAGTCTTGTACGTTTCAAGGTGGTCGAATGGATCTTTGCTTCCGTCAAACGGTTCCATTAAGGGAATCTCAAATTTCTTCTGGAGAAGATGAAACATGATCATTATAGAGAAGGGATGATCTATCTTCTATACCAACACTTCCACCGTGGATGGGGTTTTGCCTCAGAGAGCTTTCATTATCGTATTCAGTTGATCTTCCATTTTTTGAATGTGGTTCTCCTGTTCTATGACGGTTCTCCCACCTATGTCGCTGGTATGCTGAGATGCGGAGGCCCCCAGCCCATGGCTGTCCCCTTGTCTTTCTCTCCCGAGTCTCCGCTCAATCTCTGGTTTAGGATGCACGACGTCTTGAGTTTCTTCATCATCAAAGTGCCGGTGCTCCATCCGTTCCATAAGCTTACAGCTTAGGTCCTCATTCTGTTGTGCCATTCGTTGCATGCTATGACTAAGGTCCTATATTTGTTGCTCCAGGCCTACAATTCAGGCCGCCTCAACCTCTCTTCTTCCTAGATCATTCGCAGATGATGCGTTTTGGTGGACTTCCATCCTTCCAGATCGAGTTTCCACCATAAGACCTTTGTCTTGCCAGAAACTTCTTCAGCTTCTCACAGTTGGCGCCAACTAATGATGCTGAGAATTGGATTACCAAGATGGTCTCCCAGTGGCATTCGATATGGAATCTTCAACTTTCTCTGGTTTTACCTGCACATAGGCAACCAACGGCGTCGGTGTGGCACCGGCCTACACCTCTCCGACGCTCAAGTCAGGGATCGAAGATCAGAGAATTCTTGTATTTCTTCTCTCGGAAGTGATTGTACTTACCTCCCTTCTAGGGGTTCTGTTCTTAATATATCAGTTCTTTTTCACGTTGGCCACGAATATTCTTTAAGTTAGTTAGAAGAACGTGGAGGAGTGATACACGTGTCAACGTTGGCTTGACTGTTGCTCTGCAGCTTATAACCGCCTTTTCTTGTCTTATTTGCGGTCGAGTCAGCAGTGAGTGTTTATCTATCATCTTGAAGGTGGCAGATGGTCATACCTTGAGAGTCTACCTTAATGGATTGGTCAATAGTCGGATCACTAACGAGTCGCTGATGACTCAGTCTGCATGATGGTCAGTCGGTAGTTTGGGTCATGGACGACTCAGTCAACCCGAGGGGTCGGTCGGTGGTTGGATCTCATTGAGATGGGTCACTTGGAAAATTGGTTGGAAGAATGGCTAAACCAAAACGGTTCATCCAATCAATCGGCTCAGTTGGTCCGGGTCCAAATCCTCCATCATCAGTTACCAAAAAAGAAAAGGGTATTACGATAAATACATAATGAATAAGTCCTTGTGTATTTATTAATACAGCCTTTGTCAGACATGTGTCGCATCCTGAATAGAGACTGGAGTGGTACTCTCTCTATTCAGACTGTGGATGATGTGAACTGCCTCCACCTTAAAGAGTTTTACTATATTGTGTGTGGTATACATGTAGACTGAGTTCTAAGCTGTCACACCATTTTTTTTCAGCTATCAAACCATCTGATGATAAGTTCCAGTTAGATATACCTATGCAGAAAGCATACCCAATGTTACTTCGGTGATTTCAATGGTGTAACTTGGTCATGCTCAACCTGAACCTGACTTATCTAACCTGAACTTTTGGTCGGGTTGGGCAGGGATAATTGGGCATTGGGTTAAAATACAAAAACCCAACTAAGGTCAGATTAGGTGTAAAACAAATACATCTGCAACTTGGATGGGTTGAATCGGGTTTAAGGCCAGCCCAAGACCAACCCTACCCAACCTCAAATCTGAGCTTACCCAAGCTACAATTATGAGACTTGCACAATTCACGTTTGAATTGAATTGGGTCAGGTCAGCTTTGGTTTGAGCTATTTTCCCTTTTCACACCTGTAAACCAGCAAATTAAATCCTTGGATTTTGATTTCCCCTACAAGAAAAAGCACCCTTCAAGGGAGAAACTAGTAAACATATTCTAAAATTTATCGGTAGTTTTGTTTTCTACAAAATTACAATTATAAGAACTATTAAGCAAAATAACACATACCTAAGAATCTACAAGGGAGTTGAATGTTACAAGTATCACCACACCTAATGGTAATAAAAAAAAAATTTTAAAAATCAAAATCAAAACATCACCTATAATTAAGCACCAACCCAAAGACAAAATTATTCATTTTATGGGATTGGGTTCGAGTTTGGATGGGTTTACCGAGGCTTCAACCCAAACCCAACCAAAAGTTTAGAAAGAGGTACAACGTAGATTACATCTCTAGAAGCAAAGAGGGTCAATGTTTGGATAGAACCCTTGGAATTTGGTTGTTTTGGAGCCGGGGAGCACCTAAGTTTGGATTGTCCCAATCCTCCTCTATCAGACAACCGGGGCTAGCAATCAATCTGTCGGGGC
The DNA here is from genome assembly GCA_025762735.1 of Platanus orientalis. Lineage (NCBI taxonomy): Eukaryota > Viridiplantae > Streptophyta > Magnoliopsida > Proteales > Platanaceae > Platanus > Platanus orientalis. Next base: position 12,561 of record JAOXJP010205671.1, read on the forward strand.
TTCTATTTATTATTATGAAATAAGGCTAAAAATATTATCCCAGCTGGTCATAAATGCAAGTCACACTGGGCCTGCTGGACGGACAAAAAATTGGCTCCCTTATTCTTGAAATAATTTTCTGTTCAGGATGTACCGTTCACCCCCTCATAGGGAGTGTGAACCCCACAAAAAGTGCATAAGACCCACACCACCCTATGAGGGAGCAAACAGTACATCCTGGACAGAACATTATTCTTCCACTCATTCACTATTTGCTCCCATGTTGCGAGCAAATGTTCTATACCCAATTTGTTTACTCCCCATGCTCCCACACACAAAGGCTGGGATGTATAGGGTTATGTGCCAGCCTTTGTGAATGGGAGCATGGATTAGGTACGTGGTCAAGATCAGTATAGCATAAGGGACTGACACATCAGTGCCGAAGAGTGGAAAACACCCCCAAAAAATGCAAATCACTTTTTTGGCAATGATGTATCCGCCTCTATGCCATACTGACCTAGGTCACACAGGGGCAGTCGTACCAAATCCCAGCTAGAAGAAGTACACAATGTGAAAGTAGAACATTTTCTCGCATGCTAATCAAATGGTTAAAAGCCATGTAAACCAATTCGATTATGGATAGCTAGGCCAACCTTAATTACCAAACTAATACTGACCCACGAATGGGGTTGTATGACACAGAGCCAGTCACAGGCCCTAAACCGGTATAAGGGTCTTGTATCCCCCACTTAATGTTCTTTTATTTACTTTTATATTTTTTATAAGGGTTACTCGGGGCTTGCTGACAGCCACCACAGAGAACGTACCTGCACTGCAAGCAGGAGAGGTAGACTATATCACAAAATTATGGAAGGCTATCAAAGTAATTCAAACCCATGACCGCTCACATGAGAGGCTATGCCACAACCATCAATAGCTAGTAACTTTTGTTTCAGTATTGAAATTCATATTCTGTTCTTAATAGATAACAATTTTGGAGGAAGAAGATGTTCTGTAATGAAAGTGTTTGGAGTGTGTTTGGTGAATGATAAGCTGACATGTGCTGTGTCTGGGGTTGAAAACGTCCAAAAAAGTGTTGAGATGAAAAATAAGGAGGGCAGATGTTTTGTCCAAAGTCCCACCCATTTTATTCCATGTGAAGCTCCATGGTGTCTTAGACACCATCCTGATGGCAAATCCTAGATAGAACATCTTTTTTGAAAGTTAGGGTTTCAAAACAAAACACCAAATCCAAAAACCCTTCATGTGTCAACCAATAGAACGCTGTAGAGGTCTGTATCAACACAGTCAATCATTCTCCTAATTTGGACAGCGATTGCGTTGTTCTTGGGTTGTCTCATTACCATGTAATGAGAAATGCAAACACCATGTGGTTGTACATCGCTCATGGCCTGATGGCCACCCATCCAAGATAGGGAAGGTCCATATAGAACAAGGGCACCCTCTTCCAATAATTTGATTGTACAACATTCCCGTTCGGCATTTGCTTCGCTCTAATAATGTCTGACAAAAGGTCTTTTGGTAAAGCGAAAAAATCCCGCCCTTTCAAAGGGGCGTGGCCCCATGCACTTGTTTGCATGGGCCCACGCCCTTGTTTGCATGGGACACTCCCTTTGAAAGTACACACCCTGTACTTGGGCCCACACTCTTCTTATTTTTATTATTTTTTAATTAGGATCCACTGTCATTCACTCTTCTTATTTATTTACTTTTTTAAAATAAGGATCCACTAATATTCACTCTTAACACCCTCTTTCTTTTTTTTAACCAAAATCTTGCTCTGTCCAGGATGTACTGTTCACCCCTTCACGGGGGGTATGGGCCCACCCCCATGAGGGAATGGACGGTGCACCTAGATAAAACATTATTCCTCTCTTTCATAACCCATGTTTACCGAGGGACATTTTATCATTGATAGACTCTTAGTGTAGGGGTGGCAATGTTTGACACGACCTGTGAACTCAACATGAAATAACCAAGTTAGGATTGTCAGTAATCATGTTTTAGTCAAAGCGATTTGACCTGCTTTGATACGATTAATACATGGGCCGGGTTAGGGTTGAGTCATATAATCGTATAACCTTAACTTGTCCCAATACAAATATGACATGTCAAAATGAATTTCCACACCACCTGCAAACCCAACACAAACCTAATAAGAAATAAGTAGGTTAGGGTTGATTGTAAACGTGTTTTGGGTCAAAGAAGATTGATCCACTTTGACACAATTAATTAATGGGTTAGGTTAGGGTTGAGCCATATAATCATATACCTTTATCTTGACATGACATGAACCCGACCAACCAACACAAATGGCCACCCCTACTCTAGTGGGACATCTCTCGAATCAGATTTTTTGCAATTTGGAGGGCTGACACATTTCAAATGCAGACCGACCATAATATGAGAGAACAAATTTATATGACAAAAAATTAATGTGACCATACCACAAGCTGACACGTGGTGTTTTGTTGGCACCATTTTGAAACTATTCCTAGAGATGTAGGGCATGTAGGTTTTGGCTAACTTTGAATCCATCCACTAAAATGGAGACCAGAGGAATGTTTCTATTAAGGAAGTATAGCAGGAGAGCTTTTACCAAGACATGTGTCATGATGTTTAGCGTACAATAAACGTAAGTCATTATTTTCACAAAGTAGACAAAACAGGGCTATGATACACCCCATGATAGGCATTCGACGTTATGATAAAGAATGAATGAAGTGGTTGTGATGACATAAAGGTGAAAAGTGGAGAGTAACTACCTTACAACGTAGGGAAGATGTTGCAACTGATTAACTCAATATAAGTAGGCGAACGAAAAAAGAATAAAGGATCATTAGCATCATCATCAAATTTAGTCTATCTTAGGAATAGGAGTAGGTCTATCTTAGGAATAAAAGTAACATAATGTAATCTAACTCAATTTGAGAGGATTGGACTTGGTTTGTTCTTCAATTTCTATTAGTGGCTTGCTTATTGCTGAGGAAGACGACTCAAAGAGAGAGGTATCCCCTCTGTATTGCGTAAGATACTTGTACTATGCTAACAATTCTTATATCAATATAGATTTTGTCCGGTTTTTCTATGTCTTCCCTTCGATGTTTGTGAAAGTCCTCTTTATTGAAGCATGTACCAAACCTATCCCATCTACTCAGGTTACCCGAACTCGGGTTAAGGTGTGAAAAAGGAATTTTTTTCCAACACAGAGATTGGCTACCACTGTGAGAGTCCACCTTGATGGGGATGAAGTTTTAACACTCATGAGAATGAAAATACTCCCATTCAAAAAGAAACCAAGTATAAGATGCCCTAAGAACTTGATGGTGGACTCAATGCCTTAGATGACGAGATTGACAAACAATTTTTTACCACACCATGTAGGTTGGTCACAATGATTTTTACAAGCTTTCAGCTAATGTTCGAAGAATTATGGTCTGAAAGGATACTAGAGCACAAGAACAAAGGATGGTTCGACGAAAGAGAATTCTATGGCCCCATGTCGGGAACCTCAACGGGATTCTGTGGGTAAGGTCAAATGATGGTTTTTCTCAATAATCAACAAATTGAGATCCTTGTGGATAGCTAATATAGGGAGGCTTATCAGGAGTTGGTCAGTCATGGAGCACAAACTCCTCAAGGCCAGAACCAGCTTAATCAAGTCTTAAAACTATCACAACGAGAGAGGCTCGAGAAACACCCACATTCTAGAGGATGCCCAATAAACCTCTCGACAGGTTATAAAGGTCTCAGTAGTACTAGACGCCTTCAATGGGAATCTCAATTACCAAAGAGTTTGAATAATCTACTTCAAGGAAATCCCTTAGCTCAATATAATTCCTACCACCTTCCACACGAGGGTTCAGGCCAACAATACGGGTACCCACCATATGGATAAAATTTACTGCCTCAAGGTTGTGCTATGAATGAGCATGGGCAATCAAGTGGGTTAAGCACCAGCCAAGTCATTAGGCCAATATGTGATCAAAGTCACATGAGTGATGCAACAAAGCAATCACACGAGACAAATGTTAGACAAATCTTGAGACATGCATATAAGGAGTTTAACACTGAGCTAATCAATAGGAAAAGTAAGTTCCCTAGGAGACATAATGTCACTAAACCCGACACTGGTCCTATTGACAACGGAAAGCTAGGGGTCAATTATATGAGTCGGTTGACCACCTAGAATGGGGAAGTGGAAACTAAACTCCCTTCTAGGCCAATCGATGCTGACATAATTATGATCAAAGGGATAGTAGAGAAGAAAGGTGAATGAGTACATCAACTAATGCACCAGATTGGAGAATTTGAGACCAACCATTCCCCTATACAAATAGATATTGATTTGGTTGTGATTGATGAGGTGTCTAGCAAAACTTGCGAGGCAACAATCGAGCACAAAGGTTGGTTGGCCATCTAGCAAGGGTTGGTCACTACCGTCCCAAAGCAGATAAATGTTGACGTAGTCACATTTGACTTGACACATGGAGATCAAGTGATCTTACCTTACTTTAATAAGACCAATGGATATGATTCAAGTGGCGAAATATTTGGATGTCTAGGCAAGAATGTGCTTGATTGAGACATCAATGAGTAGAAAGCAAAAGCGAGAAACGCGATACTAGACAGCACAACAATGCTCAAGTGCATCACAATGAACAAAGCTGGACAAAGCCAATTCACCAAGAATCGACAAGAATTAGGATCATTACTGGGAATGGAAGAATCTATCCCAACCAAGGATAATAGTTGCTTGTATGGGCAAGTCATGAAGGCTTCGTCTAAGTTACTACAGGTACAGTTAGAAAGTATGAGGATATAGACAAGGAAATGAAGCATGAAGATTAATGTGGAAGAGAAGCCAAAAACTAAGGAGCTTCAAGGATCCAAAGAGCAAGAAAATGCCCTACATTCTTAGCTCAGTGATATGGCCTCGATGCCAAACAAAAAGAGAATCAACATAAAGAAGTCATGTGCCATGGGGGGATTGCCCGTTGAAATCTCCACGATAGCAAATCCTGTGAAAATGTCTATGGCACATCGCTTTAGGAACTTACAATGGCTCATTAAAATGACTCAAGCCATGTCAATGGTCACATTCTAAAAATAGATGGAGTAGATAGTGTAACTTAGAGAACCGCACTACCTTTGGTAGCAAAAAACCCAAGTGTTATGAGATGGTCATTTGTTTGGAAAGGGCCATGGCAAGTCAACAAAGTCTTCAATAAGAATATCTATTGACTTTTACACATTGAAGGAGGAGCCGACGGTAAACATTTGAAGTGGTGTAAACCTCCATATCAAAGTGAAGAAATATTTAAGGACAAAAATGTCATTTAACAAATATTATGAGTCAAGTACAAAGGCTCATATAAATACAAAAATGTCCTATAAAAAATATAACTCCAATTGAAGGCTCATGTCAAAAGAAAAAAAAATGTGTGGAAAAAAAATGTCCACATAAAATTTTTATTATCATAAGTCAAAAATTACAAAAAAAAAAAAACTCACATCGAGACAAATAATTTCTAAGGAAAAAAATGTCTTAATAAATGAGACGATGAAAATAAAAGGGCTCATATTGAGACCATACATCATTTCTTAAAGAAAATAGGAAATGACCTAATGATAATTGATGTGAGGCGCAAAGGCTGGTGTTGAACAAAGGTAAAACATAAGTTTTAGCAAAAACTGCTCAACCTGTATGTCACTATAAGCCGAGGAGACCTAAATGAGGCATGTTTTTTTCCTCTCTAGAGGTCACCTTAAGAGTCACCTCGAGCAATGGTTCGAGATTAAAAGAGTAAAGGAAGGGGCTCAAGTTAATGTGCCTCTCCCAATGAGTGCGTATTTGTAGAACCATGGCATATGTAGGTGGTGGGGCGACATGTATAAGAGGATTCCATGCATTTCTAAAGTTTGGATGGTGCATTGTCCCTATCCATAAAGCACTCCTCCACGATCTAGGAAGTATGTCGGATTATCTAATAGATCTATGTGACTCTCCAACTCCTTAAAATAAGGAGACCCAAGATGAAATGACTATCCTCTAGCCATGGGGTGGTGGTCTAGACAAAGGATATGGTGTCAAAAGTAGATATCGAATAATCTCATGAATAAGAGAACCTAAGTACCAGTTATATGCCAAAAGGGGGAATTACCCCATTTAACAAGGTTTGAGACCCACCCTAAAAGTGTCGAGGTCTACCAGCATGATCGTAGAAGAATGACATATGATCATGACAAAGAAGGATGAGAACAAGACAATATTTGGGGTAGGTATTTATAGAAGCATAGAGATAAGGATTGTGGGTGGGTAACGAAGACAATTCAGTTTCTCACACAAAAATCATCATCTACTATGTCTGAGATCATTGGAAGTTGAGCAAACCCTAAAAATAATTAATGTTAGAAGATCTTTCATCTTGGAAAAGGCAATGATTGGGGTAACCGAGTTAAATCAATTACATCGTTGAGCACAAATCTCCAAAACAACCAATGAGGTCCAGATGTATAAATTTGGAGCGTTAGAAGAAGAGCACACATGTCTAGTTAAGATCTAAACTAGCCACGTGCGGGGGCATTTGTTAGCACCATTTCAAAAATGTCCCTATGAATGTAGGACACAAGGGTTTTTGCTAACTTTGAATTCTTCCACTAAAATGGAGACCCGAAGCATGTTCTTTAAAAGGAGGTGAAGTAGGAGAGTTTTTACTGAGGCACGTGTTATGATGTTTAGCGTACAATAAACATGAGTCATCACTTACATGAAGTAGACGAAACAAGGCCACAATGCACCCCACAATGGGCATTCAATGTCATGATGAAGCATAGAGGAAGTGACTATGATGACAAAAAGGTGGAAAGTGGAGAGTAACTACCTTTCAATGAGGGAAGGTGCTACAACTGAATGACTAGATATAAATAGGCGAGAGAAAGAAGAAGAGAGATCTTTAACATCATCATCAAATTTAGTATTTCTTAGGAATAGGAGTATGTCTATCTTAGGAGTAGGAGTAAGGTAATGTAGTATGTAACTCAATTCGAGAGGATTGGACTTGGTTCATTCATCAATTTCTATCACTAGCTTGCAAGTTGTTAAGAAGGACAAATCAGATAGGGAGGTGTCCCCTCTATATTGAGCAAGATACTTGTACAGTGTTGACAATTCTTATATCAATGCAGATTTCATTTGATTTTTTTTTTTATTTCTTCCCTTTGAGGTTTGTGAAAGTTATATTTGTTGAGGCATGTACTGAACATATCCTGTCCACTCGGGTTACCCGAACCCGGGTCAAGGTGTGGAAAAAGAAATTTTTCCTAATAAGTTTACAGAGTTAAGATGTTATAAATAGTGTTCAAATAAAAAAGGAGCCCAAAAAGAAGCACCAAATTCAAAAACACATCACCTGTCAATTTGGTGTATGTCACACAATGGTCACACCTATTTTTTATACTCTGATCACACCAATTTTGGTCAAAGATAATTTGCACCCATCTTATGAAGCTTTGGGTTAGTAAGTATACAATTTTCTTGTTCGCATCAATCACATGGCCCAACAGATATTGTTTTGGCCTTGGACGCCCTTGATTATCACTGAATTTTCTTGACTTTTCTTAAATGATAAGGGTTGAAAAAGAAGATTTTTTGCCACATGGTAGAGGGTTATTCAGTAAAACTTACCACATGGAAAGAGAGTGGCTTGGATGAATAAATTTAGCAATATTGTTAATGAGTCAAGCTCGAAGCTTGGCTTGTCATGAATTGAGATTGAGCCTTGTTTGAAGCCTACAAAGTTGAGCCTAAGTCTCAAATTGAACTTGTTGGTGAGTGAGCATATGTTGAGCTGCACTACATTTGCTAAAAGCTCAGCTTGTTAAGGGTTTTATATATGTATATAACATACATAAAAATAACATATTATACAATATATTAATAAAATATACTTATGTTCTAACCAATTATATCTTAAGCTTTTGTTAGTAGATTTTTCAAATGGACTATTGTGCCCTTAGATTCAAGAGTGAAGCAATACTTTTGACTTTGGTGTGCCAACCCAAGCATAAGTCAAGCTTGCCTCAATCTTAACAAGCCAAGCGAATATTCAGTAACTCAAGCTCATGAGCTTGATACCACGGCTTGTGATGAGCCTGAGCCTAATCCTTGTATGATGAACCTGAGCTATAAGCTGAGCAAAGATAGGCTCATTGTCACTATCACGACCCAAATCCATGAACCGTCAAGTGCGTCAGTTTCAGATCTGTGACATGGGAATGACCCACTCCAAATTCTTTTCTCATAGAGAGAGGTCAATGATCTCAAAGTGGGTCTTCAACCCTCTTACTTATTCTCAAATCATTTTTCATATAAACTTAATTCTTATTCTTTTCACGTCCATATTAATTAGTCCATTTAGAATAATAATCTCATCACAGAGGAATAGTAATAACAATGGTAAACTAAGATATTGTGCAGCGGAAATGTATAAACATCATATCAAAAGTATCCCATAACCATCCAAACTAAAAAGGGCCTAAACCTGCCCATAAAGTATATACAAGTCTTGCCCCCGAAGGGACCCATCTCAATTAAACAAAGTACTCAATGTACTACATCTCTACAAAGTAAACAAAAACTGAAATAGAAAACTAAGATATAATGCCTGAGCTCGTTGCCCAATCTCTAACCACATCTCTCTTTTCCTAAAGCAAAGTCCAACCCGTACGCCTACACATTTGCGGGTGGTGCCAATTATGGTAAGTTTGACAGGCTTAGTGGGAGGGTATGAAGTTTATACAACACAAAAGGGAAGCAAAAAAAAATAATAGTAGACAGAGTGATTCAAAGTAGAGAAAGAAAACAGAGTATGTAAGGACATTTATCAATAATAATATACATGTATCTTTACTAGAATCAAGTATGTTCATGCTCTGAGAAACTAAATGATAATCTCAAATAAGACAGTCCTAAAACATTCATATACTAAAGCTATATGTCATGTGTCATGAACCAATTACCACATGCTATGTAGATAAAGAAATGCATGTAAAGTAAGAAGATATACTACATGCCATACGCCAAAAACCATGACAATCTAGATACAAAACCATTGTCAAGTACCAACAAACCAACCAAGATCCTGATAAATCTAAATCATAGTCTAAACCATATAATCCAAATAGGGTTCTGATAAAACCAAACCAAGAGTTGGGCCACTAGGGCCGTCTTCACCTATTTATATGACCTGGTGATCGGGTACCTGAAATCACTGGGCAAGTATTTAACCCCTTTGCCTAAGGGCAGTTATCACTGAACAACTAGTATCCCTTTGTCAATTAGCGGTCATCACTGAGTAAGTATATAGCTCATTCGCCTAATGGTGGTCAATAGAAAATTGGTGTCCCTTTGCTAAATGGTGGTCATCACTGGGCAAGTATATAGCCCCTTCTCTTTATGGTGGTCATTGGACAACTGGTGTCCCTTCACCAAATGACAGTCACTGGGAAAGTATACAGCCTCTTCACATAATGGTGGTCATCATTGGACAACTAGTATTTCTACACTAAATGACGGTCACTCGGTAAGAATATGATCCCTTGGCCTAATAGCGGTCATCACTCATGTATCATCCCATTTAGGGGTATATGATTCTAATGCTCTTTTTCTAAAACCAATACCAAATTTATACTCATGTATTAGTAAAATAACAACTGCATAAATATGTCATGTGAAAGATATCCATGTGTACTAATTTACTAATAACTAGTTCTAAACCAAAGAGATAAATCACATATAGGAGCTCGACACTAACATAAAAATATAGATGTTTATAGTAATGCCTCACTTTTTTCTTATAAAAGGGTACAATTGTAATTTTAACCATATAAGGATAAAATTTTCATCTCTCATATTCTAGACATACCTTAGGTTGGTTTATGAACCCATGGACCAAGTTAGAAGTATAGAACCCAAGTTCGATCTTAAACCGATTGATTTCAAAAACTACCCCAAATGTGTTTTAGGGTAGGTTCATGCAAACTCTAAGATAATTTAGGGCTAAGACATATATTTTATAAATATCTAAGAATATATTTTTCATGAAAGAAAACGATGTGTAATTACGAGTTTTCTATAAGAAGTTGTGCCTATTTTGCCACAAGGTGTCTGTGTTAACAGGACCACAAATTTTGGGTAACTTTCCGGGCTCACTTACACAAATCCCAAGTGAATTAGAGGATGATTCATACATTGTTGGAAATTTCTTAAAGTCTATTTTCTAACCCAATAAACGGTTCACAAAAAGGATTTTTCTAGAAAACATTATAGTCATTTTAGTACAAAGGGGTCAAACCTAGAAAATGGCATCCAGATTTATCCAACCCATGCCAAATGGATCTGAACTTAGTGGATTGATCCGACCACTATCCAGATCGATCCAAGATCTCAAAGATTTATAAAAAGTTTCTCAGAATAGTACCAAATTGATCTGGAATCCATGCGGATTGATCCAAATTAACCCAGTTTGCATTTTTTAAAAGCCTACTTTATTTTTTTTCATTTTTGGGGAGTGTGGGACTCCCAACTAGACCCAAAACCCTAGAAATATGTAAAAGAAACCCTTATAATGCATCATTTAGGTCTTTAGACGCATTTAAAACAAAAAGGGGTAAGGATTAGAGAGTTTTAGAAAAGAAAGTTGGAGCTCTTCCCCAATTCAGTAAGTTTCACTCCCAACCATGGAAATTCTTCTAGATTAACTTATTTTTTCTACTATAACTTCCTAGTTTCATTCTTCTAATGTTAGAATTATGCCTATTTTACAGAGCAAGGTGTGAGTAGAGGTTGAAGTGAAGGTTTCTTGCTTAGAGACCTTGGATTTGTGTTTTGGTAAAAACATCTAGCTTACTATGGATTTGATGATATATATTCCTATTGATCTTTGGAGTTTATATGTGAATCTTTTGAAATCTATAAAATGCTTGGAAGTCTTAATCTAACTCTTTAAACTTTGGATTGAAGTTTCTTTAGTAAGAAATCTTGCTTACTATGGGTTTGATGATGTAAATCCTCTTTGAACTTTTTTGATCTTTGTGAAAACTCTTTGGAATCTTTAAAAGTTTGTGAAAACCCATGCTCTAACCCATTGAACCTTGTGACTACTAGAATCTAAGCTTCTTTACTAAGTGAATCTTGCTTACTATGGGTGATTTGAGGTGAATCTCTCTTTTAATTTCAGATTTTGTGATGTTATACATGGAACTCCCTGAGATTGTTGGAATTATTTGAATTCAATCCTTTAAAACATATTAGATCTTTGGTTTTCAGCTTGTTTAGTAGGTTTTTATTCTCCTTATGCTTGAAATGACTCTTCTCTTATTAGAATCTCTAAAAATTTTGTAGATCTATGCTTAAGACCATTGGATTTGGTTTGTTCTTTAACTCTACACCTATGTTGTGAAAGATTATTGATCCTAGACATTATGTGGACTGATCTCCTTCAAGGAATCCTCTAGAACATGTGAAATCTAAAATTTTTCCCTATGAATATTTGAAAATCTTTATGAAGTTGTAAATCCTTCAAAATATATTTTATTTGTGATTAATTTGAAAGATAATTTTGCCTTGCCCTTTTGTTTGGAACACTAGGAATGATATTGGCTGACCTATGTGATTTGATTCATTGGAATACATGTGAATTTTTATAGAAATATGTTGAACTCATTGATTTTATCGAACTCTATGCCTCTTATGTGATTATGTGACCCATGTGAACCTTCGAATCCTATCATATCTTTAAATCATTAACTCTATGTGAAATCTTAGTGAATCATTATAACTCTAGACTTATGAATAACAAATTATATACCAATATTGAATCCAAGTGAACCATGTGCCCTTTGAAATGATTGATTCATGACAATATGATTCTTACACTTGTTTTACACATTATAGAAACATCTCGATTATTGAAACTATGCGGACCTTCGGACTCATTGATGTGAATCTCTTTTCAAACTTCGAATATATGAACTATATGAGCCCCACTTGTAGGGCGATGTAGGAGCACTTAAAGATATTGAGCCCCACTTGTAGGGTGGTATGAGAGCACTTGGAGATATTAAGCCCCACTCGTAAGGCGGCATGCGAGCACTTAGAGATATTGAGCCCTACTCGTAGGGCGATATGCAAGCATTCGGAGATATTGAGCCCCACTCATAAGGTTATATGCGAGCACTCTCAAAGATATGTGAAACTATGTGGACCTTCAAACTTACTGATGTGAACCCTTTTGGATTTTGACCCTTTGACTATTTTGGACCCCACCACCAAGCTAAGTGTGTCCTTTTGATTATCTAGGCCTTGACACCGGGTTGTGTGTGTCATTTTGACTCTTTAAATATTGAATATTGGACCTTCGGATATTGAACTTTGGACCCCTTCGAATATCGAACCTTATGAACTCCTAATATTGTGAACATCGAACTCAGAATACTTTGAATATTTGAACTTCGATCATTGTGAACCATGTGAACTTTGAACACTTTGAACATTGAATTCTGAACATTCCAAAATCATAGAACATCGAGTCTCTCGAGACTACCATATGTTATCGAATTTGTGAGCTTTAACCTCCGCATTGAATTATTATTCGAACTTAGATCTTTGTATTGAATCATTGACTTTTGTCAAACATGTGAATATTGATTTTTTTTGTACTAACATGATTGTGATTCGTACTTCGCTAGTATTTAGGTGTGTGTTTTACTTCAGATTATTTATATTCTGCTAGATTTCTTACAGGTTGGGACTAACCCAACTGTTTATTTTTCAGACTGACTATTGTTGTAAATCCTCTATCTAAGGAACTTGTTATGGCATCCACAACTTTCTTTCATCTTTTTTATCTTTATTTTGGACATATCTTAGGACCCCTATGTGTTGGGTCCATATTTTCAGACTAGTAGATGTTTCCCTTTGTATATTTGGGGTGAGAGGGCACCCTAGTGATATCTCTCTTTTGATTTGATATTGTTGGACTATTATGATCTTAGTGGGTTTTAGTTTACGCTTCCACATTTTCGATCTAAACATATGAGATTAGTGAATATTGAATATGCTTCCGCAATTATGGAAATGTGATTATTGAACTAAATGGATATAAGGAAATTAATGAAAACTTTGTGGACTGTATTAGATCTCACTTGTGGGCCCATGTTTTGGGTTAATCTTATGTGGATTATCAGATTTTTTGAATAGTAACGGATCCGAATCCGGGGCAATACGAACTTGTAGACCCAAATTTTGTGCATAAATCTACAACACGAAATAAATGTAACAAATTCAATAAATG
>JAOXJP010205672.1:0-11980 GCA_025762735.1 Platanus orientalis
TTGGTGGGTAATGACCTAGATAAGGGCTCATGAGAGTGATGTATTGGTGCAATGTCGTGTCCTCATACTCATTTTGTACAAAATGTGAAAAATAATAGAGATGTATTCATACAAGTTGTTCAAATTTGAATTTAGTCCTACTAACTAGTTCAAGCGGCCCTAAAACTAAAGTGAGCATGTTTTCTAACTTAAGCATGGAAATTTTCAATAAGTGTTAAAGATGGAGTGTTATCCTAACTAACTAATAGAGTGACCTAAGTCTAATCCAAAGCATATAGACATATGAGAAATGTAAGCATGTGAGCAATGAATATACACAATGGAAAGCATATGTTCAATATAATTTAAGACATGTATATTTAGAGATCAAACAGTCCTTAGTGGAGTCACCATTCTGTGGATGTCGGGGTCCAGGGGGTTCAGATTCTCTCGCCCGCCCATGGTTTCCGAGCCCACTTCTTCTTCGACGCGTGGTGCTAGTGCTTGAAGGTTCCTAACCCTTGGGTTAGTCTTTTCTAGGAGTCGCCCCCAACTCGAGGTTAACCGATGGAGTTAGACATTAGTTCTCCTCTTCGGGGGAACAGGAGAAGTCTAAACCCGTCTAGGGGTTTAATTCCTAAAATTGGTTTAAGTCCTTGAGATTGAGGGTAAGTTATTTAGTTATAATTGGGGAAGGTGTTAGGCACCCCAAATACCTGCCTTTTTAGGGCAGCTTCTCTCATTCATACATGTCTTGAAGTATGTTAAAGTCTATGCTTGTTAATTCTGGGAGTTGTTTTTTAGATTTTTCTCAGGCATAATGCCTGAATTAACCTCCAACACCTGAATTGTCAATGCCTAAATTTAATTCAGGGGAAATTCAGGCCTTGGTTTCTGGAAAATCTAGAAACTGTCTTTTGAATCAAATTTTTTTAATTATTAGAGCGCCTCTCATGGCTATGACTTTTAGAGAATTGGTGGACCCCTCAAAAGTTTTCATTGACTACCCTTTAGGGTTGGACTTAACCCTGACATAAAGGGGAGAACAGAAAAAAAAAAAAAAAAAAAAGTTGTATTTTTCCATGTCTCAGGCTTAACGCCTGTATTTTAACTCAACGCCTGAATTTAATTCAGGGTAAGGCCTTGAAAGCTTATTAGATCAGCATTTTGATGTAGTTATTTATGGTGTTTTTGTGGGTCCTAGTACCATGGGACCCTTGGATTAGGTAAGAGGGTGTTCTTTAGGGTCACATTGTGTAACCCTAGGGGTTGTGGCCTTTATATGTGGAGATATCCTCTCCCAAAGAGGGCAACTTGGTCATTTGACATAGGCTTAACACCTGGTTTTTAAAGCTAATGCCTGAATTTTCAATCGTTGGAGACTGACTGGGTCAACCACTTGGTTCAGGCTTTATTAGTGCATTCATGGGTCTCAAGGCTGTAGGACCCTATCAGAAGGGTAGTTCCTGAAGTAAGGGAAGCCAAACCCTAAAGGTGAGGCCCTCATGAGGGTGAACATTTGTCCTACAAAAGAGGGCAGAGTAGTCATTCTGTGTAGGCTTAACGCCTGACTTTTAGTCTGACGCCTAAATGTTCAACTCTTGAATTTAATTTAAGGTAAATTAAAGCATTGGGTGTTGGGGTTAGCAACCATCCTTGGTTTTTGGGCCACACAGGTAGGGCACAAAGAGGTGGGATTTTCCTGGGTCTCTGAGCTAAACCTAAGTCATATACACACTTAACTAATTTTTGAAAATCTAATTTTTATCACAAACCTAACGCCTAAAATCCACTCCAATGCCTGAATTTCCCTATTCAATGTATGAAATTAAATTTAGAAGTTGGGAGAGAAATAAGGGCCCATGGAGGTGCTTGACCACAGGATTAAACTTTAAAGGGTTGTAACAACCTGGGGATAGGATTAGGGAAAATCAGGGCTCCCTGGGATGGGTCCCAGATCTCAACACCTGATTGTTCTCTTAATCCCTATTTGTTCAACACCTTAATTGTATTTCCATAAAATTCAGATATTAGTTACTGGGAGCAAAGACAGCAGCTGGATTTCCCAAATTTTGGACCCTTTAGGGTTTTGAGAAAATTCTAAAATTATGCATGCTAGTAGGCAGTTGACAAGGGAATAACATATATAAATTTGGGCTCAAGATCATGCATACAAAACACATACAAAAATCAACAATAAATAGGCTAAACAAGGTCACACAAGACCCAAATTTTGGAGCTAGTTTGGGGATCCATCTCGAGGCCTTCCATAGCTCAAACAATCACAAAATTAAATGTGAAACAAGGAATATATGTTGAGCATAACATACTAAAAGTTAAGCCTCGAATGAGAAGTACAAAAATCAAAAGAAATTCTACACTAGGCATGAGTCAAAAACTAAAGCAAATTGAGGTTGTTAAGCCTCCACTATGTAACCCGAATTGAAGCAATTGGATAGCATAACAACATAAAAATGAATCATATGGATGTTAGGGAACTAGGTTAGCAAAGTTTAGGCTTACCTTGAGCCAAGGTAAGACTTAGGGTTTGAGAACTCAAACTTCTTCCTTCTTCTTCTTCTTTTTCTCCTTTTCTCCTTAGGGTTTTTTTGCCAACCCCTGTGTGCATGCAATTGGGGCTATTTATTGCCCCAATTTGGTGTAGTGGATGGTTGGGATTGAGTTTGGGAATATCTCCATGAAGGGTTAGGATTAGCTTTGGTAATTTGAGGTGTAGGGCTAGGATTAAGTTTGGGATGGGTGGCTAGGATAAGAGGGATTTGTGCTTGTTGATAGGGACAAGGGAGGGGCTGAGATGGGTTCAAATCAATTAGATGAAGGGTGGAGATGGGGGTGTGCTACTTGGCATGGATTGGTGAGATGGATAAAGGGGTGAATTTGTATGCCCTTTGCTAGGTTGTGGTTGGTTGCAAATATCATGGGGAATTGTAAAGGTACTATTTAGGGGGACATGAAGGGCTTAATAGGGATTTGAAATTCAAATCCTAGATCTAAGGGTGAGGGTGAGGGTGCACTTGGGAAGATTCCAATCTAAAGGGGGGGCAATTTTGGTCCTAAGGTGTGAATGCATTAAATGCCATTAATGAGCTAAAACCCTAAAGTTTTAACTCATTAATGTGTAATGATTACTTTTTGATATTTTTGAACCCTTACTGTGCAATCCATCTCTAGGAGCTCTTGGGCTCGGAAAATTGCAAACTCAGT
The DNA here is from genome assembly GCA_025762735.1 of Platanus orientalis. Taxonomy (NCBI): domain Eukaryota; kingdom Viridiplantae; phylum Streptophyta; class Magnoliopsida; order Proteales; family Platanaceae; genus Platanus; species Platanus orientalis. The sequence goes on from JAOXJP010205672.1 coordinate 3,205, forward strand.
GTCTGGTTTTGAAGGTGCAGACATTTCGGTCATAACGGACTAGTCAGAATCAAATTATGATAAGGGCAAGGAGGTAAATCAAGATTTTTTTAACCTGAAAAGCTCTCAAATGCATTCTAGAAGGGCAAGATGGTAAAATTAATCTTGGAAATCATCAGATGAAAGATGGCCCTTGGCTCAGGTAAGCCATAGCCTTTGACTATGTACTGCGCCAAAGATACCCTTTTGGGCACCAAGGGAATTCTTGACTGGGGATGCTCCCGTTTTTTCTGTAGATCTCCACTATGGGCCATGTTTAGGGGATTTAAAGCTTAAGGAGTCCCAAAACTACAGGAACTAATAGATAAACCACTAGATTCCTAGGTAGTTACCGAGGGCTTATCGAAGCAGGGTCACTTGAAGAAATAAAGTTGTAGTTGCCTGAAGATTGGTAGAATTCAGCTTTCAGACATTCTCTGATGCTCAAGTTTGGTGAAATGATCTTTTGAAGGAATGGCAGAAACTGAGAAAATGGGCCTAACCTTGCTATATTCCCAGTCTAGGAGAATTTTTGAGGGCATTCTACATGCCAAATACAAACAGAAAGTGCTTTGCTCTGGCTTAAGCATAAATGATAGTTAGGAACACGGGGTTCTTGTAATCCAGTGAAAATATGATACTTTGAAGGTCCTAGAATTATTGATGAATGGCCACTGATAGACTAAATATCTGATTTTTGGTGAAATCTGAGGAGTCGATTGAGCACCTTATTTTTTGTCCTAATTTGTTGCTCTTTTTGGAGTAATTAAGGGAATCTGAGTAGATAAGTCCTATGAAAGCTCGCATTCCTTAGACATTTTTTTGAAGGTTTCACAATTCTAAAGAGATCTGAACACTAACTGATCCTGATTTGGACACCCAGGGAACATGTTTGCTCAACTTCAGTGAAATGTAGCTAAAATAACCTTTTAAGCCCTAGGGAAAGATTTGAGATTTCACAAGGGTTCGAGATTTGGGGGTTCTTTTCTTAGACCTTAAGATTTGAAGCTAAGGTTGGGACTGAGATGGCGATCGACCTTTCTGGATTTAGAGATCAGATGAATCTTTAAGAGCTTTTTCAAGGGTCATCTTCTAGTCAGGGTTATCATAAGTTGAGAAATTGGTTGTTGTTAGTCTCAAGGAATACCAGTTTTTAATAAGTTTCTCATAATTGGGAGAAGTAGGGATGCATAGGATCTAAAATTGCACTATTCAGGTAATGGGAGAAGCTTCAGGGATCCTTTGAGGGTCGAGGGGTAAATTCCTGAAGGTGAAAAGGGTAAAATGGTAATTTTTTACCTATGAGTGCAAAAAAATATGAAAATGAGGATTCTTTGCATGTGATGCTTCATGACAATAAGGCTTATATAGGCGAGAGAAATTCAGTGATTTGAGTGGTAAATAGTGAGTTCTGGGATTTTGAAGGCAAAAGGGTAAAATAGTAATTTTTTTGCTTGTGACACTTCGCTAAGAGAAGGCTTATGGAGGCTGGAAAATTCTAAATATCATGGATGGAGCTCTCAAATATGGACCCTCAAAGTCTTGTTAATGCTTTGGTGGATGATTAGCGTTTTACCTAGAATGGTGTATTTGGGTTGTAATCAGGTGCTTTGACTGGTTCATTTGTGATTGAAATGTCCGAAAAGACTTCTCAGTGAATGTCTAACCTCCTAGAGTCTAGGTTTGCTCTTCCCAAACCAAGGGTGCTTAATGTCTTGATGCCTAAATGTTATTATGTTGATCTTATTCTATCAACTGACCAGGGTCAAAATTTGGGTGCTGACACATGCAAATTAAACTGAATAAATAATTAGCATACCTAGTAGATGTCGTTGGTAGAGAATAGAATGAGCAAGTTCAACAAGATACAACTGAAAAGAAATTGCAGGAAGTAACTTATCGTAACAGTGCCTCTCATGGAAGTCCACTGCCCTTAAAGTGGATATGTCGAGCTCTCATGTTCAGTAGCCTGAATCAATGCCCACCTCTAGGGGATACACCAATACTCTCTTGCTCAGCACAGCAAAAGAGTTCTAGTAGTCAATGGATCATATGGATCGTTGATGTGCACACTAAGGTTTATTAAAAAACGTAAAAATCATGAAAGAGACAAATGAGAAATCACCCACAACTTGAGATTTCCTTTTCTTTTCAGTTATTATTATTTTTCTCTCTCTGCCTTCTCTACACGAATCCATCTCCTTTTACAGGAGATGGAGTCGTTGAGGAGACCTTCAACGTTCTTCTCATTTAATGAGATTTATTATTAACTTTTCCATTTAAAATTGTAAGTTGTTACAAAAACTGTAACCTTTCCTTTAATGCCTCCAACTTTTATAGAAACATAAACGTTTCTTATCATTGGGGGAACAACTGTTTTAGAAACGTAAACATTTTTAAATGTTGGAGATTCATTTGAATCTCCATCCATTACATTCCCCCACAAGATTCAAATCGAATAATCATAAATAACAAAATTGAATATGTAAATATAAATTTAAAACCATAACATCAACTACTAAAGTAAAATGAATAAATGGACAATTAAACATTGTGTGCACATTAACAATCCAAAGTGAGAAATGCATAGGTGTTGATGTCTGTAGACTATGAATCGACCCTAGAAAAAACACTCCATAACCCACCGAAGCCTGGTGGACCTCAGGTCTATGAACCAGACTCCTCTACTATGAATATCAATCACATCTCTCACTCGTAATCATCATCGTTCTATCATATTGGCACTATTTCAACCATGCACCATACCTAGATGCTCATGAGCGCTCTAAAGAACCAGCCCACATTATCATAGGAGGCAGCCACACCCCCACCCTCAAGTAGGTGGATCCATCAAGTGTGTACCACAATTAAACACACCACCCATATAGGACTATAGATCCATTAAGAGTACTTAAAATCATCGTTATACATTGCAGTAAGCACTATCTACATCATAAGGAGGGGCATAATGACAACATCAAACGAGTCTCCTAATGACTTGTTCTTACCCATATGTTGGGTTACCATCACCATCGACTCATGATCTAGGCTTTAGCCCTATCCCCCTCAATGTATCTTCTACTAACCCTCTAGTTAGTGGTTTAGTAAAAGGATCTATTAGATTCTTCTCTAACCTTACAAAATCTAGAGATATAATCCCATCACTCACAAGCTGCCTCACAATGTTGTGTCTTAGGCATATATGCATGTTTTTCTCATTATAGCTTTTGCTATTTATTTAAGCTATTTCAACTTGATTGTCACAATGTAGTGACACAAATGGTACTGATCTTGTCCATAAGGAAAATCAACTAGTAGATTTCTCAACCATTCAGCTTCACTTCCTGCTTTCTCTATGGCAATGAACTCCGCCTCCATGGTTGACGCCGCTTTACAAGTTTGTTTAGTTGATTTCCCAGAAATTGTTCCACTTGCTAAGGTAAACACATAACCACTAGTAGATTTCATATCATCAGAATCTGAAATCTAGTTAGCATCACAGTACCCTTCAAGCACTGGTGGATTACCACTATATTGTAGTCCTAAATCTATAGTACCTCACAGTTACTTAAGGACTCCCCTTATAACAATCCAATGTTGCTCATTCGGATTAAAAGTATATATTCTTAACCTTACTACAACATATGCTATATCTGGCCTCATACTATTGGTTAAGTAGGTTAAACATCCAATCACTCGAGCATACTCTTTTTAATCTATTGGAACTTTTCTATTTTTTTGTAGATGAACACAACCATCATAAGGTGCTCTTATTGGTTTCTCATTATAGTGATCAAATCTTTTTAATATTTTTTCTATTTAATGAGATTGATTCAACATCAACCCCTCTTTTGTTTTACAGATCTTAATTCCAATAATTACATATGCTTCTCCTAGATCTTTCATATCAAATTTTCACCCTAGGAATTTTTTAGTGTTTTTGACCACTTCTATATCAATACCCATTATTAGCATATCACCGACATACAGAAAAATTATAACACCAGTTTTTCCAAAAAAACTTGCTATAAACACACCTGTCTGAGTCATTAATGGTGTACCCGTCATTTACCACTATTTTATCTAATTTTTTATGCCATTGTTTTGGTGCTTATTTCAATCTATAGATTGTTTTTACAAATCTACACACTTTATTTTCTTGACTTGGAACAACAAATTATTTAGGTTAGAACATATAGATCTCTTCTTCCAAATCACCATTTAGGAGCGCTATTTTGACATCCATTTGATGTGCAACTAATTTATATATTGATGTTATAGGAATTAACACTCTAATGGTTATAGTCCTGGTGAATGGAGCGTAGGTATTGAAATAATCAACACCTTTCTTTTGTTTATAACCCAAAGCAATTAACCTTGCTTTGAATTTATCTATGGTTCTATCAGGTTTTAATTTTTTTTGAATACCCATTTACTTCCTATAACCTTTGTTGATGCAAGGGCATCATTTGTCAAATCCATAGACAAAGGTGTGAAAGAAGCTCCAACAAGTCAAGCCTTGAAGACCAAAACTCAAGCCGGACTACAACTTCTAAGAATATAAAGGCATGTATGTAGCTTCATAGGGATCATGTAGTATGACCCTAGACATGTCCACACACATGGTTGAATGCTCCAAATTGATCCCAAATGGATATAGACCTCCACCAAGATGTAGATAGCAGTGTAATCACATAATTCATTGTGTGTAACTGATCACAAACTTCATGATCGATCACAATGGAGAACCCATATTCGTGATCGACCACACTCAGAGTTTTTGACCTCCCAAGGACTAGGCCCATACTCTGTAACCAATTACAGCATGGGTCCTAACAACCTCGTGATTGATCACAATGTCCATGATTGACCACGACTTAGTTGTGACTTAAAGTGGGGCCCACACCACTTGACACCTCTCAACCATGTTTCAAGGCTTATGAAAAATGACCCATGATCGGTCACAGATCTAGATTTTGGAAATCTGTCATTTTCTTTATTTTGAATGAATGGCCAATTTTTTTTGCCTATTTGAAAAGATTCTAATCCTAAATTACGAGCCTTTTCCGTTCTCTACAAAAGGAAATGTTTCCCATTAGGGCAAAAGTATCTTCAAGCATTCAAGAGAGTGTTATTTGCTTTGCCAAAAAGAGCCTCCAAGGGTAAGAAACCCTATTCTTCCATAGCTTGAGCCCTAGGCTTAAAAGTTCATCAAGGAAATCTCTCTTGGTTCTCTCTCAGCTCATATTAGCTAACATCTACTTGAGAGGTGTGGTTTGGGTTATCTCTTGAGGAAACCCTCTTTGTGGTTGGCCTAGCTTGAGAAGCTTTAGTGTCATAGCTTGAAGAAGAAGAGTGGGTGTATAAGGCAAACCAGCTCAACAAGGAGCACTCCCACATGTGGTAAGAATAGCAACATCAACCAACTTAGTGGTAATATTTGTTATTCATTATGTATTTATTTGCATATTCATTCATCATCCTTTTCTTTGCTTCCTCCGGAGACACTGGAAGCTTTACTACCTCTATCGGAGACACCAAAAGTAGTACACACTCATCGGAGACACCGAGTGTTGTTGTGTATCTTGCTTGTGAGTTTGTGAGCAAGTAAGTTTTGTATGTTGACCTTGGTTGTATGTGACAATCTAAATGAAATATACCTAAGCTCATAGTGAGCTTTAGAAGAGTGAACATAAGCCTTAGTGCCAAACCACTATAAATCTTGTGTTGTGGATTGAGTGTGTGATTGTTTATCTCTCTTATTTGTATTCATATATCTTATTTCTTACTACATGTTTGTTTAAATGCTTGAGTAAGCACTTTGATTCACACACCTACTTAATAATTTTAAAATCAATCTCAACATTGGCAAGAAAGGGTAGAATAAATTTAATATCCTATTCACCCCCCTTTAGGATAACTTTAAAGGCATTTCAATATCTAATAGGGTTTGGTTCCTTCTTTCTGCTACATCATTTTGTTGCAGAGTACTAGGGGCAAACAATTGTGCTACTATTCCTTTCTATTTAAGATAATCCCAGAATTCTCCTCCCCAATCGGTTCGGAGTATTTTCATATATTTACCTAATTGTTTTTCAACCTCGACCTTAAATTCCTTGAAATTTTCAAAGGACTCAGACTTGTGGTGCATTAGGTAAATACACTCAAATCATCAGTGAAAGTGCTAAAATACGTAAATCCGTTCCTAGTTGGTTTACTCATGGCACCACATACATCAACATAAATTAACTCTAACAACTTAGTGACTAGCCGCTTTCTTAGGAAATGGCATTTGGGTCATCTTTCCTCGTAAAAAAGATTGACATACTGGATAAGATTCAATTTTTAAAAACTTTAATGGTCCATCCTTAACCAGTCTATTAATCCTATCAGCATTTATATGTCATAATCTTAAATGTCATAAGTATGTAGAACTAATTGATGGTCTCTTCCTCTTTTGTGGTATAATACTAAATGAACTAGTGGCTTCTATGTAATTTACTGACATATCTACTGGAAATAAAAAAAAAACCATTTACTAAATTTTTATATGCAAGAAAATAATTTTTAAAATGAATAACAACTTTTGAATTAAAAAGTAAGCATCATTAACTAGTTTACAAACTGAAATCAAGTTCCTCCTAACATCTAAAACATATAAATAGTCTTTTAAAATTAAAACATTTCCATTATTCAAATCTAAATTATAATCTCCTACAGCCATTGCAGCCATCCTTGCATCTGTCCCCAAATGTAGGTATAAGTCTCCCTCACTCAATCTTTTAGTCTCCCAAAATCCCTGCAACATATTGCAAATATGAGTTGTTACACTAGAATCCACACACCATGAATCATGAGGCTTGTAGACATCGGGGTCCAGAAGGGTAGGTTCCCCTGCCCGTCCGTGGATATTGGGGTCCGGTGGGAGTTTAGCTTCCCTTACCCGTTCATGGTTTCCATGCCCACTCTTTTGCATGTAATACTGATGCATGAAGGTTGCTAACCTTTTGACATGAGGGTTAGGATTTTATGGGAGTCGCCACCAAGTTGAGATTAACCAACAGAGTTGGACATCGGTTCTCCTCTTCTGGGGAAGAAGAGAAGTCTAGACCCGAAGGTCTAGGGGTTTAACTCCTAATACTAGTTTACTTTCTTGAGATAAAGGGTAACTTGTTTAATTGTATTTGGAGAATGTGTTAGGCACCCCAAATACCCATCTTTCTAGTTCATGCTTGTTAAATATAAAACTATTAGTCTTGGACCACCCCTATGGTGTGATCATTGCAATTGTACCTTAGACATAGTCCCGAGTTGCCTACATACCTGATCTTGTGGTTCAAGTGTTTCTAGGGTTTTGTCGGGATCAAACTGCATATAGTTCTAGGGGTTTGTTGTGTGTGCCAATCTCGGTAGTCAAGTACGTCTGACTATGAAAGTGATTTATGGTAGGTTCATTTTAGATTATTTATATACTTACAGAGTACTCCACGCTAGTGCAAAATGAAGATAAGTTAGCTAAATGGGGGTCGGGACTATGTTGTACCAATATGCATGGTTTTGATAACTTAATTGGGTTACAGCCAAGTCTCAGAGTCTTTAGGTTGTGAACCATTGCGACATGACCCTAAGGAAAGGTGAAGATCGTAAAAGGTTGGGACAAGTTGAAATGTAGTGAATGGGTTGGTTGACTCGACCTAGTTGCATTGACGTAGCAACCACGACTCAAGCGTTGTCTCCGAGATAAAGTTCATATATCTAATACACTTAGAGATCACAAACGTATAGTCAACATCACTATGATTATTGGGAAAGCTGAAAGAGGCATTTGTAGTAAAGATATTCCTAGATTATGTTTATAGAATGGATTGGTTTGAAGCTAGGGTTTCATTTGACTTTCACAGGCTTAACACCTTAAATTCATCCTGACGCCTGAAAATAGGGCCCACAAAGGTGCCTAAGCACATAGATGAATTCCAAGATGTCAATTGCCTATGTATAAGCTATAGAGAAAGTCAGGGTTCACTGGGATGGGTCCGAGATCCTAACGCCTGAATTTCTCCAATGCTTATATTTTATATCAATGCTTGAATTTTAACTGAATAAAAATCAAGTGTTAGGTTTGAATAGTATGCACTCCGGAGGGTATATCTCTCTCCATAAAATTCTAAATTGAGCGTGGTCGGTCAATTTGAAAAATTAAGAGGGAAATCTTTCCAACCATATATGATAAGCGTATGTTTGTCTAAAGCCTATTTTTTAAACTGATGCAAGTTTTTGTTGTCAATGCCTATTTTTTAACAGATTAAAAAACAGGCGTTGGGTTTGGAGTATGTACTCCGGAGGGTATATCTCTCTCCACCAAATTCCAATTTGAGAGTCGTCAGTCAATTTAGAAAGCTCAGAGAGAAATATTTCCAACCATATATAATAATCCTATACTTTTATAATGCCTATTTTTTCATATGCCTATTTTGTCAATGTCTATTTTTTAATTCCCTTAAAAAGCAGGCGTTAGGCCTGGAACCAAAATCTAGCAACCTGGTTTTGGCCATTTGGACCCCTTAGGGGTATAGGAAATTTCTAAAATTATGCATGCTAGTAGGCAGTACATATATGATCAACATATAAAAAATTGAGTTTCATATCATTAATACAAAATTCAAACAAAAATTGACAAATATTCATCAAAACTAGGTCTCAAAAGACCCAATTTTTTAGGTCTATTTGGGGGGCAATCTCGAGGCCCTGTCTCTTATAC
>JAOXJP010205683.1:0-11980 GCA_025762735.1 Platanus orientalis
CAACCTGACGCCACCCTCCTCCTTTATCCGGGCTTGGGACCGGCAATGTCTGAAGATACAAACATTGGCGGAGTTAAGGGGGAGAACATGTATGAAAGAAAATTGAAGAAAGACAACCTGAGGGCCTGTCGCCTCGCTTAAGCGAGTTATGCAAACCTGGCTCTAGACCGATCAAATAAGAAAACAATGACTTGGGGTCACTAGGAAAGAGAAATCCTTCACATGATGAGCAATAACATGACTCACTTAAGAAAGTTGCTCAGCATTTAACAAAGGCTAAGACAAGACTAAAAGGGAAGGAACTCAAGAAGTTATTCAAACTAAGATAGAGAGAAAAAAAAAAACAGAGAAGTTAAACAAAAGAAGAGGAAATAGGAATATCACCTGCACAACAAGGCTTGCCTCATATCTTAGGAACACTACACATGCGGTCGACTGGCTCTTCCCAAGAGCAGGATTCCCATCCGTCCTCGGAGACGAAGAAGTACTTTTCCTTCTAACCCCTATGTGAAGTTGGAAAGCTTATCTCCAACTTTTGAGAGGAATTTTGAGCGGTGAAATACCACTAAATAGAGTGGACTACCACTTTATAACAATAAAGAAACTCAAGAATGGTCAATTGATCCTGACCATTACTATAGGCTGGTCATAGCAAGACGGAGGTAGGACAACAACTGATGAACGAACATGGGAACAGGAAATCAAAGACCCCCTTCCAAGGCCTATTTAAAGAAGCAAGCTTCCCTAGAGACAAAGATTTGTGCCAAGAATCACACTATCTCTGAAACCCAGCACACACTTTGGGCACAAAATCCGAGCAAAGTTCCCAAGAACCATGCATAGCCGATCTTGTATAAAGGGAGGCACCCGATTCAAGAGAGGTATGCGAAAAAAAAAAAAAAAAAATCCAGATTAGCTTCCGATTATAACTGGGGCTCAATACTAACTTTACCATCGGAGGGGTGTAGGCCAACACCATACCGGTGTTCCCTCTCTCTCTCTCTCTCTCTCTCTCTCTCTCTCTCTTGTCCATAGGTACCATGTGCTTTCAGGGACCAGGAAGGCGTCTACCAAACGACCATCTAGGTGGAACTGATTCCACGTTCCATCAATAAGATCATAGACACATGATCCATCATGAAGGAGGTTAATTGTTGAGTACTACTGTGGTTGTTTTTATTTTTGGTATTGGAGTACTATATACACCCACACAAAAACCAAGGCTTTCACACCTTTATCAATCCAGCATATAATTGTAATCCTTTTTAAAGAGAAATAAATGATTGAATCATCAACCATATCCTACGTAGAGAGATATCAGTTTATCACCAACTGATGCGTTAACAAAGTGTGTTTTAATGATGAATCCTTTTATATGGCAAAAAATTGTGTCATGTTAAATACACATATGGTCAAATGAGTCTTTCTAGTGATAATAGAGTGACTAACTGTATATGTATAAAAGGAGAGCAAATGATATGTGACCAAAATTGTTGTGACCGTGTGACTGACACATGATGTGTTTTGAAATTTGGTCTCTTTATGGACACGTACTTTTTGAAATGAGCATTTTTTTTTTGTTGACATTTTAACCCCATGGAGTGGTTACACCAATTTTGATCACAAAAAAATTGCTTCTATTAAGGTACCCTTTGTCACGCATCAAATCATGTGCAAAAGGGTCGTCAAGTGAAGGCTAGTAAACTCGTCAAGTGATGCCTTGGAAGTAGTTAATATGGTAAATCACCAGTTCACCTGTCCTTGGTTTTTTTTTATCATCTTTAGGATGAATGTGAAAAACTTGTAGCTTGTTTGGCAGCCACATGTAATGTAATAATTTCATTTGAGTTTTTTTAAGACATTTGTTGTCACGAGGATGATGGTTTGTAATGAACTCATTCAAATTTATACTATTTGTTAACAACAATTAAAAATGAAGTCATCATATGTTTTTCTATAAAACGAAATGACTAATGTTATTAAGCACAATTGATTGCAAATCTGAATGAGTTCATTATAAACCATCTCATTGAAGCTACAAAATCCTTGAGAAACTCAAATGAAATGATTACATTGCAGGTGGCTGCCAAATGTAGCCTTAATATCTACTCTGCAGGGTTTTAAGTTGTATTATATTAATGAGAAGGAATATTCTCTTCAGGATGGTGTCCAGGACACCTGGGGCTGTCATATTGAATAAAATGCATATTTTATATTTAAAAAATGCATCACCCACCCCTTTTATTCCATATGACATCCCTTGGTCTCTTGGACACCATCCTAGATATCAAATCCTGGACAGAACATCCTTTCCCTTTTAATTACTATTATTATTATTGGCTAAACCTTGTCGTTCCATACCCATTTAAGTAGTTATACAATCACAAGATATATCCACTTCATATCCCTTGACCGCCAATCGTTGAACACTGTATGCCTGCTAAGTGAGAGAAATATGTATTTTGGTGTAGCCTCTCAACAGACTAAAAGGAAGAAAATGGTCTGTGATGACAAAGTGTCCATAGTGTTTTATGGTGAATTATAAGCTGACACATACTGTGTGTGGGGTTTAAAAAAGTGTTCAGGTGTAAAAATAGAGACATCAAATTTAAAAAACACATCATGTGTTAATCAATGGAACACCTTAATATGCCTGTGTCAGACACAAACAATCATTCTCCCAAATTGCTGTGTGCGCTGCTAGTGAAGTGTGTTTACTGTTACACTAAAGAAGAAAATGTCCTGTGATGACAAAGTGTTTGTGAATATTCTGGAACAAATATTGTGTTTGGGGTGCAAAAAAATGTTCTGGTGTAAAAAAAGAGATAAAATTCAAAAACACAGCATGTGTCAATCAACTCGATGCTTACATAAACATGTGCCAACACAGACAATCATTCTCCTTACACCAAATATGTGTTCCTTTCACATGCTTAGGCTCACAAGGGTAAATTCTTATAAAAAATTAATTAGAGAAAAAAAAAAGATTCAAAATAGCTCTAGAGGATGTTGAATGATCAAAAGAGAACATAACTCAAATTAATTTTTTAACTATATTAATTAATTCTTATAAAAAGTATTATTGTGGTATCTATATGCTCTGCTGGGCTGCTTTTCGGTCCATTAGTTTTAGATATTGAAAAATTTAAGTTGAAAGCGACAGCCACCTAACCTAACACTCTATGGAGCTATCATCATAAATAAAGCACCTAACACTGTCCCTCTACATTTGATAGAATGGAAAGAACGGATTGTTGAGTGTTAAGGGCGGTAACCCAAACGTCTCACCAATAAGTCCTTGTTTAATTAGGAGAGTTGACATCGGTGCTGATGATCTCGGTCTCTGGTCCTCATAGAAAGGATGACAAATCAGTAATTTAATGAAAAGTATTTAATATTTTTAATTTTTAATTTTTAATGTTACTATAAATCATACGAAAATTTTTGAGTTCTAAATTTGTGATAAAGTAAAGTAATTAATATTTTCAGATAATTTTTTAATTTTATTTTACAGTGTGGGTGATTATCTCAATACAGAAGTATGCAATATTTGTCTTAATATATACCTCTTTGTTAGAAACAATATATGCATTTTTATTTTTTTCCATTCTATGTCTCTATTATTTAATTTTTAGAACAAATATTTTCGTTATTATTGATTAAAATCATATCATTGACCTTGTGAAAAGGGTTAATGATCCATAGGAAATTGAGAAACAAATATGTGATTTTGAGTAGTTTAAAAAGTTACACCACCTTTACTTTAGGATTATCAAAAGAGTTACATGTTTGTTCAAGAACTCTTAGAATTGGCTTAAGTTACTAGTTTGTTTATTGTTATAATATATAAAACATTTATAAAGAATAAAATATTTTGAATTTCGACTATAAAAAGGATTTTTGATTTTAAAATGAATGCAGCTTTTAAGACTAACTTTCACAGGTGATCACGTCATTAAAAAAAATTCTTTAGAAAGTAATAATATTTTAGATGTCTTTAAAGGAGGGATACGTGGTTTGTGGCTTACCAGCGGATTCACCAGACTCTTAATATATGTACGGCCTACACATGAGCTGTCGTTATTTGCTACGAATTAAAACTCCATAATAAAACCATGGCACTCTGTACCCAAAATAAACATGTCACTTGTAAGGTAGGTATGATTTTGATTGGAAGGATCCACCATTTATCCTTTATGATCCCACATGGTCATGTTATATAGTTTCTTTTACTTTCCCATGTAAGTTGAGATACAACAATTAAATGCTACCCAAACAGTTAAATTTGGCCTCATAGAAATTATAGTATTTGCTTGAAACCTAATATTTGATTTTGGAAAGAAATATTATTAAGGATGGGTCAGGGACTGTACTGATAAATGGATATGATGGGTCAGGGATTGTACGGCTGCTGTCTCCTCTACAAAGTTTTCATCAATAAAATTTTCAGGATTTACTTGAAAAAAAAAAAAAAATGATCTTCTAGTAAGAAATCATCCCCTCTAGAGACGGTTGGGATTTGGTGTGTCCCTAGAGTGACCCTAATATGTCCCCTCCTTGTAAGAGGCACATCACATCAAAAAATGATTTACACTTTTTGGGAGAGGGTGTAAATCACTTTTCGACATGATATATGCGGTACTTTAAGGGGGTGCACCAAATCCTAAGGCTTTAGAGGACTTTAGCAAGGTGATCCTACATTGTCTTTTTAATTCCTATTATATGCTGAGCTTCTCTTATTCACCTTGAGAAAGATAATAAAATCTCTGGTAATTAAGGTCAAAGCTTTAAGACCTACTATTTCCCGTCTTCCTTTCCTTGAAGATTGTTATTATTTTTTTTCAAAAGTAGAAATGAAAAAAGATTGACTCCATTACTAAAACCCTCAAAGAGTTTGTTGAAACATCTTGGCAAGTCATCAATTTTAATAAATCTGAACTAATTTTAGCTCTCATCCCCCTAGAATAATTACAAGTATTGTTAAAGGGGATTTAAGTAATAAACAAGCTCAATCTCTAAATGGATACCTAAGTCGGCCTCCTCTATAAGCTGAAACAAATCGGCCTCATTTTTCTGTATAAAAGACAGAATCTCCATCAAGGTTCAAGGTTGGAAAGGAAATTTTCTCTTTCCAACCGGTAAGAAAGTTTTGTTGAAATTTGTTAGGACTGTTATTCCCTCTTATGCTATGTTATGCTTTTCCATTCCAAGAAAGATCTACAATTCTATAAATAATATTAAAAAAAGAGATAAATTGGGTTAGTTGAAAATACCTTAAAAAAAGTAAGGCAGAAAGAGAGCTAGGTTTTAGGCACTTGCATGCTTTCAACTTAGCTATACCGGTTAATCAAGATTAGGGTATTCTCCAAAGCCCTGATGCCTTATGGGTGCACCTTCTCAAGTTCATTTATCATCCTATGGATGATTTTCTAAATGTTAAGTTCAATAAGCAGTTTTTTTGGATGTAAAGATGTCACAACCTGATTTCCATGGGCTGTGGAGTAGGCCCAAATCCAGATCCGTGACAATTGGTAATACACCCCGAATTCGTATCTCATAGTTAAGAGATTATGTGTTCGAAGTGAAGCACCCCTTTATCCCTCTCATATCACTTTGGATATAAATTGATTATTTTTTTTCTTTTCATTTAAAGTCCATTTGATTTAATACATCACAACAGAATATAAACAACAATAAATGAAATAAAGTGCAGCAGAAATATGTACATATCATATCCAAAATATCTCATAACCAAAGTAAATAACCTCGACATGCTAATAACAAATACAATAGTCTCCTTGCCCAAACAAGGTCCAATCATAATATAAAAATATATACAACCAACATGTAAACTAAGAACTAAAAATAAAACACCCTATCATCGGGCTTAATGACCCAATCTATAACACCCCATGTTGCACTTTAAGGATAAATTTGTAATTTTTCCTTATAAAGGTAAAATTGTCATTTCACATATTTTAAAAAAACCATGGAGTGATTTAGGAACCCTTTGGACTAATTTAGAAATATAGAACCCAAGTTTGACCTCGAATCTGTCAAGTTCGAAAGTTATCATGATAGCGTATTTGGGATAACTTCACGGGTCATCGACACCAATCCTAAGATAGTTAGAGGAAAAAACATATATCATTGAAAAGGTCTTTGAATCTACTTTTCAATAGTTTAAATGGTTCACAAAAACGCTCATTTTATCAAAGGGTGTTTGAATCGGGGATTCAGGACCCTTGACCCATGTGCATGATTGGTTAAGGAGATGGGGCATGTGCCTCTAGAGCTGCCCTGACCGGTCACCAAGGCCCTAATTGGTCAGGCCTTACTGGTCAACAAAGCCCTGACGGGTTAGGAGTGCAAAAATCTTAAAAGTTATGAAAAATTACATATTTTTTCCTTTTTCGACGTGGCCTTCAACCATTGAACCCCACACATGTGAGATCTCGTCTTGGATAAATTAAAACCTCTCTAAAGCCTCATTTAGGTTATTTAAAACAAAATAAGTAAGTACCACTTCTAACCTTGAAAATCTGCTAGAATAGGTGACTTTCTTTGTAGATCCAACCTAAATGAGTATTAATTTATATTTTCTCATCTAATTTGTTGTGTTTTAATCATGAAATACTTTGTTTGCTTATAGAGAAAGGAGTGAGGCTTTTGGTGGAGGATCCTCTTAAAAAACAAGATTAGAAGTATTGTGTAAGTGGATACACAATTCATGTTTTCACTTTCCTTTCCTAAGATCTTATATTTGTTGTTGGTGAGCTATGTTTTTGTGGATTCATCTTTATTTCTTATTGAATATATTTATTTCTTGATAATGGATCATAGTTTCATGGTGTGAGCATGTTAGATAGTAGTTTCCCTATGGATTTCTTATTTTCTTGAGTTTTGGAGCTATTTCTTGTGAATGGAGTCTTGTGGGATGGATTGGATAGTCTCTATTTTATGTGATGAAGTTTGGGAGCTTGATTTACTTATATTGTAGGGTGTGAAAGGTTTCTTATGATGAAGATTGAATTTTTCTTTAATTTCCTTTGAATTTCTTAATTTTTGCACTCTACATGTTTAAAAAAATGCCTCTTATAGATTTTCCATACTATTCACATGTTTCTTGGATGCCTTTGAATTCCTTGCGTGAGCTTATTGTCTTTTTTGGTGAAATCCTTCAAATGTGTGTTAGCTTGTAGCAAATTGTGATATTTTATTGATTCTCATGCTAGGATCTTAGAATTCATGTGTAGTAATGCATTAGACTTTACATCATGTGGTAGTTTTTGAAAGTATGGGCAGGTTATCTTTGATATGGTTTTCTCTGTTATCTTCAAGAGGCATTTTTCTAAAACTTCTACATGAGTTTTAAAGAACTAGAGATATTTAAGTTTTAACCTTTATGGAAATTGACATAAAATGATTTTACATTCATGAGCATCCCATATGTCCATAGATTTGGGTCAAACATCTCTACTTGCAAGTTAGTAAGTGACCCCTTTCATGTGATTTACTACTTCATTCTTTGGACTCTTAAGGAGATAGGACATGTGGATATTTCAAATGACATACTTATGTAATATTTATTTTACTTTACATAAGCATAGTTTTAGCTTTTGGCTTTGAGTATGAGTATATGATGTAATACCCCTATGTAGGATTATGTCATTTCCCCTAAGTAGGTTGGTCCTTGTGACATTTATATTTGTAGAGTTTTTATGACCCCGGAGACCCTTATATGAGTTGGTTAGACGTAGCCCTATAGACCCTTATATGGGTTACCCTTCTTGGGTCTAGAGACCCTTATATGGGTTGCCCTTCTTAGGCCCTAAGACCCCTTTGTGAGTTAGTATTTAACCCAATCATCGGGTCACATCAATAGGTGTAGATAGTCATCATGCACATTGGTCTTATGACCCTAGAGACCCCTTTGTAGGTTAGCCTTTATGACTTTAAGTACCCAATCACAGAGCCATATCAATATGTTGGAGACCCTTATACGGATTATGTGATTTTTTTTGTTAGAGACCTTATATGGTTTATATGACATACTCTGTTGGAGGCCTTTATGCGGGTTATATGATTTGTTTTGCCAGAGACCTTATGTGATTTATATGATATGTTTTACTGAAGACCTTTCATCGTTTATCTATAATTAATTTCGTTATTTGATGGAAACTCTTTTGGGTTTACATGTGATACATATATATTACTTGGCATGTACATATAGTACTTAGTATGTGGAATATAGCATGTAGCATATGCATAACTCGGTTTGGTTTCCTTTAAACCCCCTTGTGGTTATCTTGTGATATGTGCATACTAGAATCATAGTAGGAATACATATTTAATAAGTTTGATGTACTCCCATATCTTCTATGATTCCTTAATCTATCTTGATTTTACCTTTTTGCTACCATGATTATCTTTGATTTCATTTGTGTGGCATAAATTGTGTACCATTTCACTAAGCCTATCAAGCTTTCCCAAATTTGACACCACCCGTAGGAGTCTTGGAGGACAGGTATTTGTAGAGGCTAGATGAGATGTGGCAAGATGAGATGTTGGGGGGATTTAAGGCCCGAAGATGCGACATTTTATTTTACTTTTAGCTTACCTGATGGAGATGTATTTTATTTAAGTAGTTTAGATATGCCATTTTGGGAAAGGATTTGTATATAATCTTTCATGGGCATGTTGAGGCCCCTACTTTGGTTTTAGGATATTTAGACTTGATGCTATCATATTATTTCCACTACACTTACTTAGATTATGTCATAGTTATTATTATTCTACTATGATGTGATTGTTAAAAATGGAATTAAATAGATGTGACTTAAATGGATAATTTTGAAAAGATAATCAATTAGTTTACGAGTGATTTGAATAAGAAAGAGGGTTGATAACTCACACCAAGCTCGTTGGTCTCTCCACCATAAGAAACAGGTTCAGGCGAGTCATTCCCATGTCACGGATCTAGACCTAGCCCACCACATGGCTCACGAATTTGGGTTGAGGAAACTTAGTATCAGAGTATAGGTTTATAAGTTTTGTAGACAATCTAAGTCATTTTGGAGTTAAGGATTAAGTTTTTGGATAAGCCAATGAAAATCTTTGAGGATTGATTGATTATCTACTTTGATGCTATGATTAGAGGATCTCTTATATCTTAAAGTTGAGTAGATGATTGCTAGTACATTCTAGTTTTAAGATATGCTGTGTAATGACCAGCATTTCACTTAAAGGGTAAAAATATAATTTCACTTCTACAAGGGTAAAATTATCCTTTTATAAATTTAAACAGATCATAAAATTAGGGCTGAGCATGGGCTCTTGCTGGCCCGAGCTTGGCCTGGCCCAACCCAAAATTTGGCCTAAAAAGCCTGGCTCGACCTAGGCCTGATAAGGGCTCAGGCTCGAGTTGAAGGCCAAAACCTTTATTAGGGCTAGGCTTGGGCTTATCTTGGCCAAGCCCAAGGCCCAAACTTTTATATATATATATATATATGCATGTGTATGTGTGAAGAAAATGTTCTGTGGTGAAAAAGTGTATGTAGTGTATATGGTGAATTATAAGCTAACACGTGTTGTGTTGAGGTTTGAATATGTCTAAAAACTAGTTAAGATGAATAAGTAGGTGTCAAAAAAGAGACATCATATTCAAAAACACATCATATAAAAATACATATAAGAAATTAACAAACTTGTATCATAGCTTAGTTGGTTAAAGAGTTTATTATAAACTAGGTCATGAGTTCAAATCTCATTAAAGTAATGGTTTTTTGAAAAATTTATAGGCCATGGGCTGGCCCAAGCCCGACCCAAAGGCCTGATAAAAAAACTAGGGTCGGTCTTGGGCTTAAAGTTTCTAAAAATGTTCAGGCCCAAGCCCGACCTAAGCCCGAAATTACTATATAGGGCCGAGCCCTGGGCCTATCCTGGCCTGGCCCAAGCCTGGCCCATTTACACCCCTACATAAAATGATTTAGGAACCTATTAGACCAAGTTAGAAGTGTAAGACCCAAGTTAGGCCTCGAACCTGTCAAGTTCGAAAGTTATCATAATTTTAGATTTGAGGTACCTTCACAGGCCAACGAACATAAATCCTGAGAGAATGAGAGATCATGCCATACCTTTATGTAAATATCTAGGAGTATACTTTTCAGCAAAACAACTTGTGTGTAATTACGAGTTTCCTAGAAGAAGTTATGCCCATTTACCCACAAGGTGTTTGTGTTAATAGGTCCACAGATATGAGGTGAATTCTCAAGCCCACTGATACAAATCCAAAGGTAGTTAGAGGGTGATCTATACCTTGTTGTAAAGGTCTTAAAGTCTAGTTTCCAACCCAATAAATGATGATCGATTTTGAGTTATCTAGATAAAGTTATGAGCATTTTAGTGCGAAGGGGTAAAAGCTAAGAAAACCTATTTGGATTGATCCAAACTTCCCAGTTTGATCCAAATAATTTAGATCAATCCAAACTTATTTAAACCGATCCAAGACGTCTCGGATCTCAAAAAAGTGCTCAAATAGTGTTGGATCAATCCAAATGACCTAGATTGTAATTTTTTGAGTTAAAATCAAATTTTCTTTATTTTGAGTTAAAATCGATTTGTCAAGAGATTGGAGACCTGACAAAGCCTGATTAGTTAGGAGATTGGTGACCTATCAAAAAGTCTCTTGAGGGCTTGGCCCCATCTTCTAAATTGGTTTGGCATAGGTTTGGGATGTGTGCTCTGAATTTTCAGTTCAAATACTCTATGGTAAAACGGTTATAATGTTATCGAGAAAACTCCAATTTACACACTATTAAAGAGTTATGAAGTAGACTCTGTTAATGTAAAATGTTGTAAATTCCATGAACTGTAAAATACAAAGCATTATATAGTCTAGGACATGTGTGGAGTCATGTTAGCATCTAAGAGGATTGTGGTCTCAAGCTTCATGAAGAACAACTTTAAGACTTCAAGAAAACCTCATGAAAAACTAACCGAAAGCATGCAAGGCATTCTAAAGGATTCACAACTCATTTCTAGCTCAAAAAGGTAAAACAAGTAAAATAATGGTGGTTAAGTGAATTTAAGGTCCAAGGAAGAGTTTCGAAGGTTTATGAACCTTTCCAGTCAAGGAGGGACAATCCGAAGGCCTTTGTAGCCTTTCAAGTGTTTTTGGGAGCATTATAGGACAGTTGAATCAATCTAAGATTGAACCAGCACTCCTCGGGTTGATTTTTCTAAGATTTCAGCACTTTGGATTGATCTAAACTACCAAAAATTGCTAGAAACGATTGTAACGGCTATAAAATCTTGTAAAAATGGAAATTAATCAATCGAAATCATATTTGACCATTAGGGATTTTTCTAATCCAGTGGCCAACATGTTTCTAAGTCCATTATAAATTAGGGTGAGTGCCAGAAAGCAAAGTAACAGGTCTTAAACAAACTTGAGTATCTTAAAGCTACTTTGCTCAAATTTCTCCAAGTTTTTAAGAGATATTTCAATCTCCTTTATAGTGCTCATAAATCTCTATGCCTAGATAGGAGAGAGACCGATTCAAGCCACCTCTTTACTCTTGCTAAAGAAAATCATTAAGAGGCGATTTCAAGAGTTGTCCAACGGAAAACTCAATTGGGATTCAAAAGTCACATCTTGTTCAAGAAGGTGTGATCCCACACTTTTTTGTATAGTCACATCAACCTTCAAGAAGTAAGTTGTTCTATTTTAATTTATATTTACTTGTGTTTACGCTCACTAGAGACACCAAGATTTTAAAGCACTACCGCCAGAGACACCGGTAGTGTAAACCTAAGCACCTCATCGAAGGTGTAGACCATTCCTGTTAGAGACACCGGGAATAGACCTAGCATTATCGCCAGAGATACCAAGAGTGTAGACTTGACACTTTTGTCGGAGACACCAAAAGCTTAGACCACACTCGTCAGAGACACCGAGTGTAGATTGGCTTGCTTTGTA
>JAOXJP010205694.1:0-11980 GCA_025762735.1 Platanus orientalis
GAATAAACTAAGTCATCAAGTGACTCTGGGCCTCACGGGGCCAGTCGAATATCTTAAGTCATCAAGTGACTCTCGGCCACATGGGGCTAGTTGAATATCCAGAGTCATCGAGTGATTCTCGGCCACATGGGGTCAGTTGAATAATCTGGGTCGCATACCTCTTCGTAGTTTCAAGTTGGTTCAATCATGTGTAAAAAGGTTCCCTTTATTCATCGAGACAAAGTTACAACTTCTTTAGGGATAGTATTTCCTCAAGCGTTCTACATTCAAAGGTCGAGGTAGCAGCTTGCCTTCCAGGTTCTCGAGATGATATGATCCAAGTTTGTTAAACTTGACAACTCGGAATGGTCCTTCCCAGTTTGGTCCAAGCTTTCCTTCTGTGGGGTTCTTGGCAGCAAGCGTGATCTCCCTTAAGACAAGATCTCCAACTTTGAACCTCATTTCTTTAACTTTTTTGTTGTAATATTGGGTCGTAGTATTTCGATAAATTATCATCCGAGTGACATCCTCCTACCTTCTTTCTTCTAGTAGGTCTAAGTTTAGACCAAGATTCTCCTCATTCTTGTCTTCATCAGCTTTGGAGACTCAGTACGTTGGTAGGATTAATCCTACCAGGGTCACTACCTCTGACCCAAATGCAAGAGGGGAAGGAGTCTCACCTGTCGTGGTCCTAACATTCGTCCTGTATGCCCATAAAGTCCCTGGTAGTTCATCAAGCCAATTTCCTATGTGAGCCTCTAACCGTGTTTTTATTATATTAAGGAGAGTTCGGTTTGTGACTTCTACTTGCTCGTTGGCTTAAGGATGACCCAAGGAATATTTGATTTCTTATCCCAAGGTTTGAGCAAAATTACTTAAATGAGGGTTATCAAATTGTCTACCGTTGTCTGAGATCAAGACCTCTGGGACACCAAAGCGACATACTATAACCTTTCATACGAAGTTTCTGACATAGCTTTCAGTAATCTTGGCAACGGGCTCTGCTTCAGCCCACTTAGTGAAGTAGTCAATTGCCACGATAATGAACCTGACCTGTTTTCTCCTTTTCGGGAGTGGACCGACTAGGTTTATTCCCCATTGTGCAAATGGCCATGGGCTAGCGATCGGGGTGAGTTCTTTTGTAGGTTGCCTAGGTTTATTTGCAAATCTCTAGCATCGGTCACATCTTCAAGCGAAACATGTTGAATCGGTTTGCATGGTTGGCCAATAATAGCCAGATTTAACAAGTCGATGAACCATCGATCTGCCCCCTCGAGTGGTTTCCACACATTCCTTCGTGGATCTCCGTCATGGCTAGTTTCGATTCGATTGCGCTTAAGCACCTTAGGTAAGGCAGTGTGAGGCCCCTCTTGTATAGGACTTCATATAACAGCACATACTGCGAAGCTCTTAATTTGAGTCTCCTAGCTTCTGTGCGATCGTCGAGCAATTTGTCCTCTTCTAGGAATGCCCTGATCGGGTCCATCCATGTTGGTTCCTCTTTCATGACCCCAATGGGTATGGCTTCGATGACGCCAATACTCGTCGTTGGCAGATATTCGATCATCATGTCTTCGTCGTCTCTGAGGGCTGAGGCTAGTCAGGCCAGCCTGTTCGCTTGGTCATTTTGCTCCCATGGCATGTGCTCGATGATGAATACATCAAATGTGGTTGTCAACGCTTGGACTACCTGTAAATATTCAGTTATTCTCTCTTCCCTTACCTCATACTCTCCGAGGACCTGGTCCACTATCAGCTTGAAATCGCTCCTAACCCTGATCTTCTTGGCTCCGAGCTTGTGGGAAATCTTAAGTCCTTTGACCATCGCTTCATATTCTGCCTCATTATTGGTTGCTTTAAACCCAAATCTGATGACATACTCCAGTTTTTCTCCTTCTAAGATGTTATTATGATCCCTGCCCCACTTACATGGCCTGTTGCCGACCCATCGACATTCAACTCCCAGCCATCGCCTTCTGCAAGAGTAGACTCCTCTAGTTTCTCGGTGTCTATGGATGGGGTGAGTTCGGCTACGAAATCAGCTACGGCTTGCCCTTTTACTGCCCCCCTTGGCTTGTATTCGATGTTGAATTCTCTTCGCTCAACTGACCATTTGATCAGTCTGCCTGAAGTGTTTGGCTACTGTAGAGCATATTTCAGGGGTTGGTCCATGAAGACTATGATAGCATGAGCCTAGAACTACGGGCGCAGCTTTCTTGTAGTGGTTACTACTATGGAGGCTACTTTTTTAGTTTTTGGGTAATTCTTCTCCACTCCAGTAAGTGCCCGACTTACGTAGTACATGGGATGTTGCTTGCTTCCCTATTTTTTTTATCAAAACCGAACTCACGGTGGAATCCAAGACAATGACATACAAGAGTAGGGAATCGTTAGGCTTGGTTCTACATAGTAGGGGCAGACTTGCTAAATGCTCCTTGAGATTTTGAAATGCCTCTTCGCATTCTGTTGTCCACTCAAATGCCTTTCGCAGGAGATGAAAGAAAGGAAGGCACTTATCTGTCGATCGGGATATAAACCGGTTCAACGCCGCTACTCTCCCCGTCAGCTTCTGAACCTCCTTTGTGTTTCGAGGCGATTCCATTTTCAGGATGGCCTCTACCTTCTCGGGGTTCACCTCGATCCCCCTTTGTGAGACCATAAAGCGTAAGAATTTTTTCGTCGATACCCCAAAGGCACATTTCGTAGATTCAGCCTCATCTTGAACTTTCGTAGTGTGTCAAAGGTTTCTTTAAGGTCTATGAAGTGGAGATCTGCCTTCAAGATTTTGACTAGCATGTCATCAGCATATACTTCCATATTTCTCCTTATTTAGTTCTTGAACATAGCATTGACCAGCCTTTGGTAAGTGGCTCCAGCATTCTTCAGTCCCATGGACATTACCTGATAGCAGTACAACCCTTTGTCTATGATGAATAAAATTTTTTCTTGATCGGGCTTGAATGTCTGAATTTGATTGTACCTTGAGAAGGCGTCCATGAAACTAAGTGATTCATGCTTGGAGGTAGAATCCACCAGAGTATCTATTCTCGGCAACAGAAAACTGTCCTTCAGGCAGACTTTATTCAAGTTTATGAAGTTGACATATACTCTCCATTTTCTGTTTACTTTTCTAACCAGCACCACATTTGACAACCACTCTGGGTAGTGGACCTCCCGTATGAATTCAGCCTCCAAGAGTTTGTCTACTTCTTCCGCAACCACCTTATTCCGGTTTGCCACAAAGTTTCTTCTTTTTTGCCTTACTGGTTTGGCAGTCTTGCAAATGTTCAACTTGTGAACCATCACCTCAGGATCAATGTTGGGCATGCCTTTGTATGTCAAGGCGAAAATGTCTCGGTGTTGAGCCAAAAGTTCAACTAGCCTTTTACTCTGATCAGGCCAAAGGTGACTTCCTACTCGGACTTTCTAGTCAGGTATCTGACTATCTAATGGAACTTCCAGGTGGTCTTTCGCTGGTTTGGTGGTCGGGTTAATTTTCTTCCCCTTTTGTTCATTCGTCATTATTGTTTCTTCTAGTAACCTATCTGAGAGAGAGGCACTGTAGCATTCCCTCACCATGGTCTAGTCGCTTTTGACTTCTCCGACCCCATGCTCTGTACGGAATTTCATCATCAGGTGGTAGGTAGAGGTTACCACTTTCATCTGATTCAGGGAGAGTCTTCCTAGTATCGCATTATATGCCGATGGGCAGTTTACCACTAGAAAAGTCACCTCTTTAGTAATTTTCTGCGCTCTAATCCCAACTATGACTGATAGCATTATAGATCCTAATGGGAATATCTTATCTCCCGTGAAGCCGACCAGGGGTGCTCCTATGGGTTGAAGCTTGTCTTCCAGAATTTTCATCTACTTGAAGGCGGGCAGGTACAGGATGTTTACGGAACTGCCGTTGTCTATCAATACTCTCTATGTCCTATACACGATGATCATTGTTTCTACAAGGGGATCATCGTGTGGGTGTTGTAGTTGTGCAAAGTCTTTTTCCAAGAAGGTGATCGAGGGGTCGGATTTTTTAACTAGTTTTAACAGCCTTCCAGTCGTGTAGACGTCATTTCCCTCTGCAAGCTTGGATTTTCGTAAATGGGCTTTCCTCACTAAAGCAGACTCTCCTCCCCCGGAGGATCCTCCTATTATCACTCTGATTTCCCCTAGGGGTGGGATTCTTTCTTTTTCATTCATGGCGAGCTGTTTGGGCATCTCCTTGGTTTCGTCTGCTTTCGGACCCGTTATGAATCTTCTCAGCCTTCCTTGCTGTATCAGCTCCTCAATTTGTTCATTTAGGTCAAAACAATCATTTGTGTCATGACCATGGTCTATGTGAAAACGACAGTGTTTCCTTCTCACCCTCTATGCCGAAGGGGCCTTCAATTTCCCCGGCCATTTGAGGACGGAGTCATCTATGATCTCCATTAGAACACGTTATGGAATTGTGTTCAAAGGGGTGTACTTGGGGAAGCGAAACTTGAGATTCCCTGATTTTGGTTATGACTGGCGGGGCTGGTCAACTTGCCCTCGGCTTTGAGTGGATCCGCCCAATCCATCCATTCGTTTCTTTTCTCTGATTCTCCTCTGTTCCTTCAGGCTGACATCGCCTCTTCTGTGTTTATATGCTTTTGCGCTTTCACCATCAACTCCTCAATAGTGTTTGGTGGAGACTTTGATAGGGAGAATAGGAACTTGGATGGTTGTAATCCCCCCATTAATGCAGTTAATATCACCTTGTCATCGATATTGTTCACCAGTAGGGCCGCCTTGTTAAACCGAGTGATATAGTTTCTTAATGATCATCTCGTTCCTGCTTGATGTTCAAAAGGTATGTTACAGGCGTCTGGAAACTCCGAGCACTTATGAAATGACTAACAAACTGCTTGCTAGGTCTAGGAAGTTGTCAATGGATCTTGGCTTTAACCTCCCGAACCATGCACGAGTGAGACCCTTTAGGGTCAAAGGGAAGGCTTGACACATGATTTCATCTGGAAGGGCCTGGAGGTGCATTAGTGTCTTGTATGTCTCCAAGTGGTCGATGGGGTCTCTCGTCCTTTTGAACGCTTCTATTTGGGGGGCGCAAAACTTGTGAGGAAGCGGGTAGTTCATCACTCGGATTGAGAAGGGTAATTTTGTCCTTCTTATCAAGTCTTCAACAGTTGATGGCTCCTTCCCCTTCATTGTCCGCAAGACATCTTTCAATTGATCTTGTACTTCTCTAAGTCGTTCATCCATCAATGGATTTATCGCTCCACCTCCCTCTATCTGACTTTGATGGAGGTGTTCTTCATTCCGCTGCCTCTCGGACTGATGGGATTCTGTCTCTCCCATTCGTTCTCCATTTTTGCAACCTGATGGGGCGGGGTTTTCACTATGCAACCTTTCGCGAGTCTCTTTTTCTTCTCAGTTGATGAACATTTGCAGAAGTTGTTGGTTTTGTTAAGCAATTTCTTCTACGACCTTTGTGAGGTCCTGCACCCTTCGTTTGAGATTAGGCCCACCAACTTCCTCCCCAGTCTGATTGGTCTAATTGTTGTGTGTTGTATCGTTCCTCTAGTTATTCCTTCGTGCGTCCATGGATCTAGTCTCTACCATGCACCCTTAGTCAAAATGAGCCGTTTTAACCACGTTCTCATAGATGACGCCAACTGATGATGCCCGAATTTGACACTCGGAATCAACCAGATGGGTGCAGGGCTTCCGACAATCCTGTATGCCTGTGATGACAAAGATAAAAACAGCGCCAACCGGTCGCACTCCAACGATCAAGTTAGAGACTTCGGAGAAAGAAAAACAGTATGCGATTATGAGGGAGTATTGTGCATACCTTTCATCATTGCAACCAGCTTACTTTATACTTTCCAATCCCGACATTGTTCTCGGATCTCAACTTTAACGCTCCCGTGCTAAAGCGATTCCACCAGGCGTGATCGTAGGAATCGTAATAGTCAGAAATGGTTGGATATGAGTTGGTTTCTCTGCCAATATAAGAGACATCATCTATTTTCTTGTTGTCCCACAAGAATGGTGCGTGACATCCTTTTTTATGCGAGGGCCTCGGGTGGGGTTGGCTTAGAAGTCTCTGCTAGTACATCCCGAAGATCCCGGTGGCCTAAGGAAATATGTCTAGAGGGTCTTGGTAGCTTCTGAAGAAGTTGACTCGGTCTCCTCGAAAAATATGTTTCCGAGAGTCTTGATAGCTTCAAAAGGTGTTGATTCGATTCCCTCAGGAAATATGTCCTCGAGGGTCTTGGTAGCTTCGGAAGATGTTGAATCGAGAGTTCCATATGATCGGGGGTCTCGGGGTCAATGGTGTTGGGGCCCAGAATTTAGTCCTAGCCAAGGATCCCGACCATGCGCTAGATCCAGCCCCATCACATAGGATTTATTTGGATATGAAACCAGATATGGATACCCAAGCATGGATTCAAGTGGGAGTTGGATTTGAAAATCCGGTTCAAAATGCGACTGATTAGTTTTCCAACTTGTTTCATGCTCCAAGCCTCTAACTCGTGAAAGCAAGTAAAATATCAATATTGACTTTTGCAAGCATGCTACCAGCCCGAGCCGAGATGGGCAAAGCTCGGGTCGTTGACACCCCCTAGTAAAGAAAAGTTGGACTAGGGATCATCTCCAGCAGAACACTGCAGTGCAATATCTCTGGTCTTTTGACACCTGTCCTATTGAATGATAATGTGTCAACATTACTTTTTGTCAGTTCATTTAGCATTCCTAGGACAGGTGTCAAACACATCAGAGCTGCTGGAGTACTTATCTCCTATTCCATATTAATATACAAGTAAGTGTGCACATTTTTGTCAATCTGATATGTCGGTTTATTTATTCATCTGACAACAGTTAGTCATATGAACAATCTTAACCATCTCAATAATTGAGTCCTTCCTGGACCGCCAGAAATGGGCCAGCAGCCTTGTCTACCTGAGGATATCGATATGGTAGGACTAACTAAAGTCAGCCTAAGGTAGGACTGACACAGCAGCATCAAAAAGTTGACACAGAGGCTGACACATCAGCACCAAATCTGAAGGTGTTCCCCTCCACACGGGAGGACTTTAGGTGTTTGTCAAGAGGGGGCACCAGATCATCACCGGCAAATGAGTGTCTTAATAATTTCAAGCATGTTCAGGATGGACGGTGATGAATAGACTCAAGAGCTGTAGATCAAGAGGAAATAGTCAACAGTTGGAACTGCCTTTATAGCTCAAACAGTCATATCACAGCCGTAAATGTACGTGTGATTTGATTGAAGTTTGAAATTCAAATCTGAAGCATGAAAATTAAAAACCATTCATATTTGTGGCTGTGATATGAGCGTTCCAAAGGTAGATAATTTCGTCTCCTGTGGATCTAAGCAAAAACCACCAGGTTGGATTTTTTCTTGGAGCATTGATCCGATTGGATTGACAAAGCTCTATGGCTAGGATTATCAATTTTGTGCAAAACCGTGGGATTGGAATCCATTTTCTCGTTTATGAAGTATACAATCCTATATGGTTACCAAAAAAATAAAAAAAATAAATAAAAATAAAAAATAAAAAAATCCTATATGTAGTTATCATAGTAAAAGAGATTCCAATCCAATGGTTTTTGCATAGGTTCGAGCCACTTCTATCATGGCCCTCCAAGAATATATGCCATTTGACTAGTATAGACTAAAGCACCTCTGAGCCTTTATGATGAGTTAAAGATACTTCAGGTGTTAACTAGGAAGGGATAAAAGGAAAAGAAAAAAAAAAGTTTTCCACCGTAAGGAAACTACTTTGCTTGCACCTAAAGGCTTTCTTTTCTTGTTCTTGCAGAAAGATTAGAGTTATATTGAATGCTTTCCTCTATGTAAAAGGTAACTTGGTTTGTCCCTAGCCCAATTATGTGGTTATCTATATGCCAATCATCAAGTGATGTGTTTGACACCTGTCCAATAACGGACCGACAATTGTAAGATTTGTTTGTCCCATCATCATTTGGGACAGGTGTTGTCACAACAGAGATGTTGGAGGAAAATGGTTTCCTCCAGCATCTGTTGAAGACAAATCAATCCCTTTCTAAATAACTAGACGTGGTTTTTGCCCAACCATCAAGCATTGAAGTGGGCCTCAACAAATGGACTACAGATAAGTAACAGCTACATGTCATGTACAAACAAAATTCTCATGGTAGGCACAATAACTCTACTAATGTTTGTATCTTTAAACATTACTGGTCCCAAACCCGAATAAAAGAAGAAGGTGACATCAAGTTGAGAGTCAGCCTAAAAAACCTATTCAAACCATTTAATATAACCGACCCTAAATAGTTGGGATAAGACTGTTTGCTATCATTGTTGCTGTATTTAAGGAATAAAAATTCTATCTAGGATTTTGTATGTTCTGCCATATCCTAAACTGAGAGATTGGGTGCGAAAGGTTAAAACTTTTAAAACAGTTTTCAAATTAAAAAGGATACCCATAAAAGCAGTGTATATAGCATTAAAACCATAAAAAAAATATATTTTTAGATGAACTTTTGCTCCCTATTTAAGAGAGGCACCAAATTCAATAAACCATCATATGTGCAGAGGACAGAATAGAACGTACAAAATCCTAAACAGAAGGTTTGCTCCCTTTTATTGAATATAAGAGATTTCAAATACAAAGATCACTTGGCAATTAAGATTTCCAATCGTCAAGAGATTATTTTAAGATATTAGAGCTTCCAGCCCATGCATGAGAAATGGAAACGGCAGTCATTGTTCATCTTTTTTGATAAACATATATGGGCACCTATGAAGTCAGTTTACATAGTTTTTCACACGAAATACATTTTTGCTCATTTCTGCACGATGTGTCCGGTCTGATATATGTATGTTAAAAGCCGCACGGATTCAGTGTGGCTTTTGCCACAACTGATCGTGGGTGCATGAAAAATCATGCACTGAGATGTTTGACCTCTTAATAACTTCTATCTAGCTAGGAACTCTCTTTTGCACATAGAACTAACATTTTGTGGGCAAACCTTTGCAAATTTGAGGATTTTTGAAACCTTTTGATAGTTTATCATAACATTGACCTTTTAATTCATCCTCTCTAATTTCATATGCGTGGCCAATATTAAAATGGAAAACACCAGGCTGGTTCTGGAGGGTTAACCAGGTTTTTCATAAAAAAAAATGCCGGGTTGGGTCTGGTTCAGTTTGATTTTGAGAAGAACTTAACCAGACCGCAAGGAAATTTCAATCAAAACAAAAAACTGGGGTGGGTAGGACTGTCAACCATCTGCCTAAGCATCTATATGTAGTTTGTATTCCATCCATTGTTTCATCCGTTTAAGACAAATATGAATGCATTTATATCTGCTTAGTTTAAATATTTGCTTCATATATATATATATATATAAAATTAGTTTTTTATTATCTTCGTAATCATTATCATAATCGTTGTCATCTTCACCTTTATTCTTGAATTAACAATACAAAAATCTCCATTAACATATTCTTTAAGGCGTTCTAGTCTCTACTCTTCTTATTGCTATTACTAACAGTTTCATTCCTCTCCACTTTTCTCTCTCACCCCAATATTTTTAGCCCCAAAATGTGTATGGACACTCAAATTTTTATCTGCTCAGAAAAAGTATAATCAAACATATTCGGATTTGAATTTGATATAAATATTTTTAAATATCTACAAATATCTAAATTCATATATAATATTCGATTAAGTAAACAAATACGAATATGGAAATAACATTATCTGCTTCAAATTCGTTCTATTTACAGCCCTACACACCATGGACCAGTAAGTTATGCTTGTCCAGTGTCATTGAATGGCTGCTACCTCTTCAATGGATGAGGAAGTTGCCACCGGCCAACAGATTTAAGTAGCAGGCTTCGGGGCATTGCTATGGCAACTTCTACTTCGACTTCATGTGGAGGCTCTCTCAAGCATTTTGACTTTGAAACAATCCTCAACGAAACACAAACACATGACATGGGTTTGATCTATGAAGCTAAATAACCTGAATTTGCACATATTAGAAAATAATTTACATGTTTTTTCCTCCTTTATACCTGAAAAATAGTATTCATTTGTCAAGATCATATGTTAGGTTGAGTAACCGGATGCCTTCGATGTTATATCGTCAATTTATTGGACCATCCTACAGGTGTGTGAAGCCTTAGATCACTAGGCATTTTTTTGACAGTATTAGTGAATATATTTTATTTGGTTTGTTCTTGATCCAAGTGGATTTTAGATGCTAAAATCAAGTGTATTAGATTCTAATCCTTGGCCACGTTAACACAAGTGGAGTGCTTGGTGTAGGTAAGACTTAAGCATGTAATTTGATAAATTGATCAAATAAATCACAATTGTAGTATGCTTATGTTTTGTCCGGAGGATCAAGCATGTAATTTTGGTCATTTTGTGTTCCATGGCTACATGTTTTGGATCATAGCAATGTATTTTGGTATGCTGATATACTACTAATCTAGATTTATCATGTCTTCAAATCATTAATCTTATTAGGAGTCAAAGAATTGGTGATTTGATCGATAAAATATCGATATCTACAAAACAATTGCCAATTATGCTTTTATCCATACTGGTAATTAGATTCAATTAATTTGCTTCATGTAAGTATCAAGTAAACTTTCTATAAAAAAAAGGTAACAATTAAAACTCATGCTTATCCACATATACACGTTCTATATGGAATATGTGAGAGAGGCCCGTCTACAGTCGAATTCATCTGCAGTCACGAATGGGCCTATCGCAGCTCACCATGGTGGTTCATTCGGATCATTGGATGATCTGAATTTTAAACTTCAGCCAATCAAAACCACATGGTGAGCTGCAATAGGGCCGTTCGTGACTGTAAATGTAGACGAACCTGTCTCGTATTATGTAAATCCCCCCCCCCCTCCCTCTCTCTTTAGTTGGAGAATGATTGTTTGTGTTGACCCAGGCCTATGTAAGCATGCCATTGATCTACACATAATGTGTTTTTGAATTTGGTCTCTTTTTTCACACCTGAACACTTTTTTGAAGCCCAAACACAATATGTGTCAACCTATAATTCACCATAAACACTCAATTTATCATCACAGAACATTTTCTTCCTTAGTTAAGTTGTTAATGAGTGGGTTGGGGGCCAAGAAAATTAATAAAGTTGTCCTTGCAAACCCATTTCATACCCCCAATTTATTACTCCTTCAACCATTTGTGGGGACAAAATTATTTCTGTAAACAAAATCATCTAGCCTTCTCTAAAAGTTGCATCTCCAACCATGATTCAAGAGGAAACAACTAATACAATTAAAAGAAATAAATTCATGACGCGTCTAAGTGAGCATCCTAGCCAACATAACCAAACTAACTTCAACTACCCATCCCCTAGTTCCTTACGAGGAAGGGAACGTTCATCAACACACTTCACATGCATGCATTTGCAATACATACAGACATACATTCATGCATGGCCATGTATATATAAACTGGTTCTTGCTCCATATTTTCATCACCCACCACCCCCTTTGTGATAAAATGCAGTTCATGTCGTTATTGCGAATTTGCAACATAAACTGCATTCTATCATCATGCACACATGACACATCATTCATCACATAAATACCTTCTTTTTCTTTTTTCTTAATCGAAGTGAGATGGGTTTCTTCTTTTCTCCTTATATTTCTTCACCCGAGAGAGAGTGAAAGAGAGAAAAAAAGAGGGAAGAGATTAAAGGCGTTTCTGCCATGAAAAATGTCAGCAAACAGACATCGAATACAACCCACGAAAAATGGGTTTCCATCTCTCCTGGATTTTCTCTACATGATAAAAGTTACAGCAACAAACCAAATGAGAGAGATGCATGTTGTCTCTGTTGCCTTCTTATCTGGTCACTCACCGATCACCTCCTCGAGAGTCACGAAGCAGAAAAGAAGAGGAATGCGTCCGTACATTCACTATTGAATATTCGACACGTGACCCACTACCTTTGCCCC
>JAOXJP010205705.1:0-11980 GCA_025762735.1 Platanus orientalis
TCTCCATCTGATCTTAATTCCTCTCAGAGCCAAGAAAGCACTTCCAAGCCCTCTCTAGGCCAAACAAGTATTTCAAAGGCCTCTCCTCAACCCTCTGATACTCTTCATCCCTCTCCATCTACACGGGATCATGTTGGAGAGTCTGAAATTGCTATTGGAACTTCTCAAACTGCTCTTAATTCCTCTCTGGGCCAAGCAAGTTCTTCCAAGCCCTCTCCTCAACCCTCCGATAGTTTTCATCCCTCTCCATCTGATCCCAAGGGTAACCAAATCAATTGGAATAAGGAAAGAATCAGAATTGTAAATTTGATTAGTCAAGCTTTCAAGTTTCAGACAGCTGATAACAACAGTATTCAGTGGAACAAATTTGGAGACATTAAAATTAAAATTTGTTTTGTTAATGGAGATTTTGGAGATAAGGAAATAGCAGATAAGGTTGAAATCAGACTTGCAAATGTGATTCATCAAGCTTTCAAGTTTCAGACAGCTGATAACAACAGTAGTATTCAGTGGAACAACAATTTTGGAGACATAAATATTAAAATTTATTTTGTTAACAGAGATTTTGGAGATAGGGAAATAGCAGATAATTAAGGTTGAAATCAGACTTGCAAATGTGATTCGTCAAGCTTTCAAGTTTCAGACAGCTGATAACAACAGTATTCAGGGGAACTTGAATTTTGGAGACACAAATAGAAAAATTTATTTTGTTAACCGTCATTTGGGGGAGATAGAGAAGAGAAGATAAGGGTTAGAGCTACCAAGTCTATTCCATTTAATTAGGAGCATTGGCATCATTTAACATCGGCTTCTTAGAATTATTACTTGCTTGTAATGCTTCAATATCTGCAAATGTCGTCTATCTTTTTCTCTCATATTTACAAGGAAGATCCCGAGCCCAAACTGATAGAGAAAACAAGATAAAACTGCAACTCTTACCCTAACTTGACTTCAATCAATCAAATCGGTTCAGGTAGGTGAAGAAAATAGAGCTTGTTAGATTGGATTTGTCAAGAATTTACTTTTTTAATGATTTGATTTGATTCAGTTTCTGTCTTAAGCTTTGTAATTTTCTATTTAAGCTCTTGTAACTGGAATTGTAATTGTGGTTAATTCAATCACTAAACACCTTTTTCTCTAATTTTATCATGGTAACGTAGCCAAATTGATTGGCGTTGATGACATTTTTTGCTCAACGGGGTCCGCGTAGGCCACTTGCTGCAAACAGTTCTATGGTGAGCATCTTCTTCCGAGTCTTTGTTGGAGACACTTCTATGATAATGGATCAACTTCAGCACTTTTATTACTTTTCTTTTCATTTGCTTTTTCAACAGGATTTTGGGGACCTTTACTACAGGTGGTTTTGGCAGAGGTGCCTGAGTTGGTTCATCTTCAGCCTCCCAATACTCCATCACATCGTTTTCTTCTCCATCTTCATCATCCCACATATTTCTAGGTTGCTTCTTCTAAAGAACAGGTGGTACTAGCTCATTCTCGCAGTCTTCAATTAATTATTGCACCAATCATGCGGTATAAATGTCTATCTTGGCCTAAGTGTTGTCTACTGATGACTGAAACCAAAAGCTGCGCTTGCTACTGAACCTAAACTCTTCTTCTCACTTCTTCTCCTTCACCCTCTCGTTCCCATCTCCCTATTCAAATCCCAAGAAGCCAACTCCTCCATCATAAACACTCCATTTTCATTTCCTAATAGAACCTGGTTTCCCTGTCCACCATGCAATTGTAGCTTTAGAGCTATCCATAATCGCATATCATCGTCTTCAAAGACCCTTTTGTCTTCCTCCCAACAACTAAAGCCCACTGCTCTCTCTCTCACTCTCTCTGTCTGTCTCTCTCTCTCTCTCTCTCTCTCTCTCTCTCTCTCTCTCTCTCTCTCTCTCATCTGTTAGTTCTCATCCATGGAAAACATCTTGTTTCAAAATAACTGATTCATCTTTCTCCATTAGTTTGCTCCCTCTTTGTGCTTTATGTATGCATGCTAGATTAGGAACCTGGGTTCCCCTTGTCTCTTACTTGTTTTGCATGTATTACTTCAATAATTAATCCTTTCTTATGACCTTCTTTATAATTACATTCCTAACTTCTTGTATCAATTACTACGCTTTCTCTACTTCAAGTGTGTTTGATACGAATGTTAGAAAGTAGGTTAATGTATGCTTTGATGATTATATACTGCACTTACTAACAATAGCCGGATGAAGCAGCAAGAGGAAGTGTAGTTTGAGTTTCCATTCTCACGTTTATGTTGTAGTGGGTTATCCCTTACCCCACTTATTCTACTCATCCTTCTATGTGCTCATGACATGGTTTTTGCATAATGAGTTCCCCTCTTTGCATGTTTATGTTGCAGTCTCGTGTTTAAGAAAGTAGTGGATCTTTCTTTAACTCGCTACTTCATGATTACGCTTTCAAGTATGCATTAGATGACTATTATTGTAGTGGATTCCCACTTTATGCTACTGCGTGTTGTTATCTACCGGCTTAGCATATTTAATTTGTAATTCTTTCCTTCCATGAGTTTAGGTGCTGTCTCTCTTTGGTTACATTTATGAGATACAATCCCAGGCTTTAAAGTGTAGTGTGTTCTTTCACTTGCTAATTTTGCTAATACTTTTTGTGTTCATGTGATGGTGATGATGCAAACTTAGATATGCAAAAGTACCATTCTGCTTTGTTTAAATGTGACAATCTCATGTTTTAACATGCATTTGATATTTTCTGTCACACACTTTCATGTGTCTAGATACCTTGAAAATTTTCTAAGCCATCAAATATGGTAAGGGATTTCATAGCCTGAAAGGGCAAAATACTTTTGTTTGATGATTTATGGGGGTAACATCAATCTCTCATGTGCCGGCATTATCAAGTGTCCAACAATAACATTGAAGCGCACATCCATAAATGTGTAATTTTCACATGAATGCTTAACAATGAAACACATATCCAGTATGTATTTTTCACAACAATGCATACTTGTCATACAGCTTTGATAGATTAAATTTTAAGAAATTAAAACCCAAAGAGCACATGAAAGAAAAATTAGTCTACATCTTCTAAGATAAGATATTTTGCATTAAAAGATGTCTAAATCCCCAGATTACATCATGTCAAAGCTCTTATATCCATATTTTTTTAGAAGGTAGTACAAGAGAAATGGAAGCCGAATCATTCATTGCATTGTCTTCTTTACATCAGCCTCAATCAGCAATAATCCTAGTCGTGCTTAGCTGCCCAAAAAACTTGATCATCAACCAATCGACCTTCATTGTTTAACGAGCAATTTCTATATGCATGGCTTCAACTTCAATGTATGGTGCCACATTCGTGGTGGGCAGCCTCCCTTCTTAGACATGGCTCTAACGAGGTTTTTCATTAACAATTCCTTAGATTACATATATATTACTTTAATAATATCTATATATTTATGAGGAAGACATATAGCATCCAGACCCAGTGCCATATTATCTTCCTTTCCCAGCTGCTTGTCCATTGGACAGTTGAGAATCCGTCGAGCAGCTTCGTTTATGGCTGCATCAAGTGGGACTAAAAAAACTGTAACAATATCAATTACCTGGTGCAAGAAATCAAAGTTCCTTCCGACACCATCTCATATCTGGTCCTCGTCTTGCTTAACAAATTTCTGTGATTTTTAACAACGTTTACACCCAAACCTCGAAGAGCTTTCATGGCCTGTCCGAAGTCGAGGCTCCTTAGTTTCAAGGGAAATTGAGAGGCTGCGTTTTCCTCCACCGCTCCACTTGATACCCGCTATAAATTTATTTGTACAAGTCCAGCTTGATTAAAATGAATCAATAACCACTTGACAAATATTTCCCTAACATGTCCCTCTAACATAATGCAGCCATTTGTCCTTGGCAATTTCGCTATGTTCTTATAGAAGTTGCTGATCAGCTGATCCCACTTATTGGAAAATTATAAGCTTCATTGGAATGCTTTTGAATATATTCTGTAACATGCCAACAAATTGATAACATAGTCCCATGCAAATGGTGGTCGGTTGCAATTCCCTTTATCACATCCCAAGGAAACTGTGTTCAGGAACACTGGTTCATTTAAACTTCCCAGGTGATCAGCTATATATAGCAAGTTTACTTATCGGGAAAAAAAACCTATAGCAAGTTTTGCTGTAGCTTTAAACAATTGTGCTGAGCATAATATAATGCTTTAAAAGACAGGGTTCCAATCATCTCAAAGTATTGCTCAATAGATATTACACCAATATCTATTCAGCACGTGATCTGAGGGTTGACAAAGGGTTCTTTCATTAATATTTACCATTTAATTATTACAGTGCCATTCCTTGACATTGCAAAGACACCCCATGATCGATATATTTTTTTTGTTTTGTTTTTTTGGGTACCCTATGATTGATACTGAGAAAACATGCTTCCAGTCAGATGGATAATGATTAAGAAGCATAGTTGGAGATTCTATCTATGGTCATTAAGAGGCATATTGTGGATGTCGATGAACAATTGGCATTCTTCTATTAAAATAAGGATCAGTCCTTAGATTCCATCATCCTTTAGGTCCCATCTTCAGAGTTCTCAAGGCACTTCGCCAACAATGTAAAAACACTTTTATCTCTGATTTAGTCATAATTGGCCTTTTCCACCATGGAAAAGAAGGCATAAAAACCATGGAAGAGGTGAAATTGTGGTATTCACACATCCTTTCGAGAACACCGATTCCTCAAACAACTTCGAAGGATTTCAATAATTCCCTAATTTTCATTAAAAAAAAAGAAAGAAAAGAAAACTGAAAAGATTGACTTTCAAAAGGACACAGTGTTGAAACTGAAAGTGCGTGAATAGTTGATGCGCGAGTGAAATAATAAAAATAGTCAATGCATGGGTCATCCATACCACTGGATTGGACAATTGTCATATCTATAGGTGTGTGATTGTCAACACTAAACTTCTCAATCGTGCACAATTGACAAAGGTCATTCGCACAGTCCAAGTAGAGGGGTTTGTCCCGATCCATAAAGCATTTCTCCACGACCTCAGAAGTACTCTAGGATTATCTTGTAAATCCATGTGACCCTCTAGCTCATTGAAATAAGGAGACCTGAGATGAAACAAGCATCTTCTAGCATGGGGTGGTGGTCTGAGCAGGGGACATAACGTGGGAAGTTAATATCAAACAATCTCATGAGCAAGAGAATCCGAGTACCAATTATAGGCCAAAAGAGGTATTACTCCATTTAACAAAGTTTAAAACCACCCTAGAGCATCGATGTCTGCTTGTATGATTGCAAAAATGATGATGTGTGATCATGGTGAAGAGGGATAGAGCTAGGTGATACTCAAAGTTGATATTTATAGATTCAACAAGAGGTAAGGATTACCACGAAATGATGAAAATGGTTCAATTTCCCACACAAAAGCTACTATCCGTTCTGCATGAGATCATTGAGAGTTGGGCGAATCTATGAACTATTAACGTTAGAGGATATTTAGTCCTAGAAGAGGCACTGATTAGAGTAAAGTAGTCAAATCAATTACATCCTCGAGCGTGAGTCCCTAAAAACAATCAATAGGACAGATAAACCTGAAGTGCTAAAAGAATGTCACACATGTCCAGTTAAGATATAAACTACACATGTATGGGGGGAATGATGGGAAGTGTGGAGCCTGATAGTACTATATCATTTTCCCCGATTTGCATAGGAGTATTATGGTAATTTCACAGTTGTACAGTGTAGCCCTAATTATATGTATAATGTTGAGGGTGGCCGTAACAACTGAATCATCTTGTACTTTCTGTTCTTCGATCATAGTGAAAAATCTTGAAAAATCATAGTAACTCCATGGACATAGCTCAAGTTGGCCACATAAATCTGGTATTTTTTTGTGTTTGGTTCTTTGTTATAGATCTTTATTCTGCTTTGTTTTGTTTTCTCACGATCCTGGGATTAGGGTAAATCCCTAACAACTGGTATCAAAGCAATAAGGTTTAAATGGGAGAGATAGTTGTAGATGAAGGGAAAGTAAAGATTAGTAAGTTCAATGGTTTGGACTTTAGGTTCTGGAAGATGCAGATTGAAGAATATCTGTATCAAAAGAACTTATACAAACCTCTTTTAAGAAAGAAACCAGATAGCATGAAAGAAGAAGAATGAGCTCTTCTTGATAGACAAGTGCTAGGGGTCATTCAATTGACGTTAGCTCGTAACATTGCCTTCAACATAGCGAAGGAGACAACCACAACAGGTCTGACAGCAGCTCTTCGAATATATATGAAAAACCCTCTATTGTTAACAAGGTGTATTTGATGCGGCAATTATTTAACCTAAAGATGTCATAAGGCACAGTTGTGACTGATCATCTAAACGACTTCAATCTAGTTATGTCCCAATTGAGTTCTGTAGAAATTGAATGATAAGGTCAGAGCTTTAATTCTTTTATCCTTCTTGTCAGAAAGTTGTAATGGTACTATAATTGAAGTGAGTAGTTCTTCTAGAAACTTGAAACTCAAATACAATGATGTTTGGGATTTGATTCTAAGTAAAGAAATTTGAAAGAAGGAATCAAGGGAAACATCAAGTTTTATTTGAATATAGAGAACAATGAAAGAACATATGAAAGAAGTGCAGACTGCAGTAGATCGAATTACAAGAGGAGTAAGTCAAGATCTAGAAAACCTTTAGCAATTGCTAGAACTGTGGAAAAAAAGGTCATCTAAAGAAAGATTGTTAAGCACAAAGGAGGAAGAACAAGGATGAGCAGGAATCAGTGAACGTCACAATGGAGGAGGTCCTTGATGCTTTGATTTTGAGTGTTGACAATCCCATTGATTCATGGGTCTTGAATTCAAGGGCTTCCTTTTACTGTACCACACACTTAGAAATCATGGAGAACTATATTAATGGTGAATTTGGAAAGGTTTATCTAGCTGACGATGAACCTTTGGACATTATGAGCAAATGACATGTTCAGATTAAATTATCTAATGGGGTTGTATGAAAGTTATAGAATGTTAAACTTGTTATTGACTTGAAGAGAAATCTAGTATCTGTGGGACAATTTGATAAAGAAGGGTATGCAATAACTTTCATGGGTAGTTACAAGAAAGTCACCAAAGGAGCCATGGTTGTAGCTCATGAAAAAAAGACAGGTACTCTCTACATAACAATAAACACCAAAAATTCTACTACAATTGTTAATGGAGAAGAAGATTCAAATCTATGGCATCACAGGCTTGGCCATATGAGTTAAAAAGGGATGAAGACACTTCTTTCTAAAAGAAAACTGTTAGGTATAAAATCAATGGACATTGGTTTGTGTGAAGACTGAATCTTTGGAAAATAGAAGATGCATCATATTATGTTACCTTAATGGATAATTTGACAAGAAAGGTATGGGTTTATTTTTTTAAAAATAAATCTAATGTTTATAACACTTTTAAGAAGTGGAAAGCCATGGTAGAAACTAAGACAGGTTTGAAAATAAAGTGTTTAAGATCTAATAATGGGGGAGAGTATGAAGACAAGGAAATCAAAGAATTCTATGCCATTAATGGGATTAGAATGAAGAAAACTATTCCCAAAACACCACTATACAATGGGGTGGCAAAACGCATGAACAAAACCCTTAATGAACATGATATAAGCATGAAGATACACTTTAGATTGCTGAAGATGTTCTAGGATGATGTAATTAATATTGCAACATACTTACTCAACTATGGACCTTTTATTCCTTTGGATGGAAATCTGTTAGAGGAGGCTTGGAGTAGAAAGAAGGTAAGTCTTTCACATTTGAAAGTATTTAGTTGTGTTTTATATGCGCATATAGATTCTGATGTTAGGAGTAAGCTTGATCCAAAATCTAAAATATGTACTTTTATTGAGTATGGCACTGATGAGTTGTTATCGATTTTGGGATGATCAAAATCAGAAACTAATCAGAAGTAGAGATGTCATAATTAATGAAAAAGTTATGTACAAGGATATGTTAGTTGCAAAATCTGATAATGTAACTATTCAAGCTGAAAATAACAAGTATGTTGAGCTGGAAGAGATTTCTGAAAGTGATGTTCTAACAAGAGTTCAAAATAATCTAGAAAACATTGCTCCACAGGTTGAACCAAGTACTCCTGCTACTAAGGTGAGATGGTCCTCAAGAATCCCCAAACTGACACAACGGTATTCTCCATCTTCACATTATTTATTATTGACTGATGGTGATGAATCAGAATGTTATGTAAAATCATTGGACGTTGATAACTTGATCAAGTGGGAGTCAACTATGCCAGAAGAGATGGACTCACTCTTCTCAAACTAGACATGGGAGTTGACTGAGTTTCCAAAAGGCAAGAAGGCTCTACAAAATAAATGGGTGTGCAGGATTAAAAAAGAGTATGATGGTAGCAAATGCTACAAAGCAAGATTAATTGTGAAAGGATTTCAACAGAAAGGTGTCGACTACACTGAAATCTTCTCTCTAGTTGTGAAATTGACAACAATTAGAGTGGTATTAGGAATTGTGGCAGCAGAAGATTTGCACCTTAAACAACTAGATGTAAAAATTGCATTCCTCCATAGAGATTTGGAGAACATCTATATGATGCAACCACAAGAATTCACAATATCAGATAAGAGGGATTGATATGCAAACTAAAGAAAAGTCTATATGGTTTAAAACAAGCTCCGAGATAGTGGTATAAGAAGTTTGATGGCTTCATGTACAATAGTGGTTTCATGAGATGTCAGACAGACTATTGTTGCTATGTTAAAAGGTTTGATGACAGTTATTTATCTTACTCCTATATGTGGATGATATGTTTATGACAAGGTCAAACTTGTGGGAGATCAATAACTTAAAGAAGGAGTTGTCTAAGCAGTTTGCAATGAAATATCTAGGTACTACAAAACAAATCCTTAGAATGAGGATTAGCAGAGATAAAACATCTAGAATTGTGGTACTCTCACAAGCAAAGTATGTAAAAAGGGTTTTTAATACATTTAACATGAAATGTGCAAAACCAGTGAGCACACTTTTAGCTAGTTACTTTCGACTATCTAAATAGCAATCACCTAAGACAAAGTAAAAGCATGATGATATGAAAAGAGTTTGATACACTTTAACTATTGATAGCCTAGTATATGCTACTGTTTATACTAGGTTAGACATAGCATATGCAATGGGAGTTGTGAGTAGGTATATGAGCAATCCAGGCAAGCAGCATTGGGAGACAGTAAAGTGGATCATAAGATATTTGAGGGGTACCATAAATAGAATACATTGTTTTAAAGGTATAAGTATGAAATTGAAAGGTTTTGTTGATTTAGACTTAGGCGGTGATGTTGATAACATAAAGAGTACTATTGGGTATGTGTATACCTTAAGTGGTATAATAGTTAGTTGGGCTTTTAAGTTACAAAAGATTATAACTCTCTCCACTATAGAAGCTGAATATATTATAGTTACTGAAGCTAGCAAGGAAATGATTTGGTTGCAAAGCTTTTTGGAAGAGTTAGGTAAGAAACAGAAAAATAGTGTTTTGTACAATGATAGTCAGAGCACGATACATCTTGCAAAGAATCCAGTCTTTCATTCCAAGATGAAGCATATATAGTTGAGATACCATTTCATATGGTCAATTTTGGATGAGGGAACGTTGCCACTTAAGAAGATCCGTGGAAGTCAAAATCCTACAAACATGTTAACCAAGACAGTCATCATTGAGAAACTAAAGCTATGTTCAGCTTGAGTTGGTCTTTTACCTTAAGGACAAAAGGGGTTGGTCATTGTGATGATTGTTATGTTTTGAAGGCATAGAGAGGTTAGAGTTTGTATTGTGATCAGTCTCCAAGTGGGAGATTGATGGGAAGTGTGGAGCCTGATAGTACTGTACACTTTTTCTTGATTCATGTAAAAGTATTATGATAATTTCACACTTGTACAGTATAGCCCTAATTATATGTATAATGTTGAGGGTGGCTACAACTATTGAATCGTCTTGTACTTTCTATTCTTCGATCATAGTGAAAAAATGCAACGACTCCGTGAACGTAACCCAAGTTGGGTGAGCCATTTAAATCTGGTGTTTTTTATGTTTTGTTCTTTGTTCTTGATCTTTATTCTTCTTTGTTTTGTTTTCTCACGATCTTGGGATTAGGGTAAATCCATAACAAGGAATTTGTTGGCAACATCTTGAAAATTTTCCTACAAATGAATGACTTGTAGGTTTTGTTTAACCCGGTACCCGTCCACAAAATGGAGACATATGACATGCTTTTAAAAAAGGTGTAAAGCAGAAGAGCTAGTTTTGTCAAGACACATGTCATGACATCCAACATGCAATGAAGGTAGGCCATTACTTACGTGAAACAAGCAAAGCAGGGCCACTACACACATCACAACAAACATTCACTATCATGACAAATGATGGAGAAGGTGGTTGTAGCGACGAGAGAGAGTGAGAAGCGAAAAGTAACCACCTTGAAACGTGAAGAAGATGCTATAAAATTGTCATATCAATAGAAGTTTTTTTTGATATTTCCTTTTTTCTCTTTGAGATTTTTGAACTCTTTGTTGAAACATGTACCAGACCTATCCCTTCTACCAAGATCCAAGTGCGGAGAAAGGAATTTTCCCCAACAAATACGAAGGTAGACATCACATCTGTCAATGTTCCATAGTGCTCAAGATTTATACGTTGTGCTCAATCTGATGTGTAGTGCTTAAGTTTCAAACTGAAATGTATACATGGTGCGCAAGTTTCAAACTGATCTGCATGCGTAGAGAACAGCTAAGCATTCAAGATTATTTTAAGATCTTATAAAATGAGTGAAAAATCTTTTTCTATTGTAACAATTAATATTGTAATCTTTTAGAACAACAAATATAAATACAAAAGGTAGACATCACATCTCTCACAGTTGCGTAGTGCTCAAGATTCTAACTGAATTGTATACGTGGTGCTCAATCTGATGCGTAATGCTTAAGGTTTCAGGCCTGAAATCCATCTTGTCACCAAGCTGAGTTGAAGAGCCTAATGGGCACAAGAATGCAGTGCTAGGCTAACCCTGGAATTGGAGTTTCGGTGGTGGTGGTCCTAAGGTGTATTCAATTTTCAGTCCTTTGATTTAATTTTTTTCCCTCCATTATTACTATTTTTATTAAAAAGAAAAATTGATTACCCTCTGAGTCAACAAAGTACCGCTCTTTTCCTTCTTTTTTCCTTTTTTCGGTATTGGGGATCGAAATGTCAAAGAAAGAGCTGTTTATCCCTTGCCGGACCAAGAAAGCACTTCCAAACCCTCTTGAAGAAGGTATTTCAAAACCATCTTCTCAACGCTCCCATCCTCCCCATCCCTCTGCATCTACAGGAGATCATGTTGGAGAGTCTTCTGCTAATGGAACTTCTCAAATTTCCCTTAATTCCTCTCCGGGCCAAGCAAGTGTTTCAAAGCCATCTCCTCAACCCTCCGGTCGTCTTCAGCCCTCTGTATCTGATTCCGGTGACCCAAGGTTTCCAACGGATGCTTAAAGTATCACAAATGTGATTCCTCAACATGGTGCCGCTGATATCAAGATTCAGACAGCTGATAACAAAAGTTCTCAGTTGCACGTCAATCTTGGGGACACAAATATCAAGATTCATATAATTTATTCTGTTAACGGCGATTCTGGAGATGGGGAAATAGCAGATAAGGTCGAAAGCATAATTCCAGATGCGATTCGTCAAGCTTTCAAGTTTCAGACAGCTTATAACAAAATTACTCAGTTGAAGGGTTGAAGCTACCAAGTATATCCCATTAAATTAGGAGCATTGACATCATTTATCCTCAGCTTCTTAGAATTACTACTAGCATGTAATGCTTCAATATCTGCAAATGTTCTCATTTTTTTCTCTCTCATATTTACAAGGAAGATCCCGATACCATGATGATGGAACATACAAGATCAAGCTGCAACTCTTACC
The DNA here is from genome assembly GCA_025762735.1 of Platanus orientalis. Taxonomy (NCBI): domain Eukaryota; kingdom Viridiplantae; phylum Streptophyta; class Magnoliopsida; order Proteales; family Platanaceae; genus Platanus; species Platanus orientalis. The sequence goes on from JAOXJP010205705.1 coordinate 11,977, forward strand.
CTAA
>JAOXJP010205716.1:0-11980 GCA_025762735.1 Platanus orientalis
TTTTATTTATTTTCTATCCTTGCCATTCTTCTTTATATGAGTTTGCTGCATTCGAAAGACACCCCAACTGTAACCGCAATCACTACCACCACATTTAATGATAACTTTTCTTTCCTTTATGATCCTTAGATGTAGGGATGCAAGTATCTGATTATTATCCAAATCCGGTTCATTTTCGTATTCATTTAAAGCAAATACAGATATACATATATTCGTTTCGATAAAATATCCGTTCGTTTAAAAAATATCCAATTATAAATGAACCAAATATGGATATATATACATCCGTTCGACCAAATATCCATATTCGTTTATATATATATAAAGTACCTAATGATTGGTTTAAATTAATAGTCATATTATATAATATTGCAAGTTATTTACTTTTTAAAAACTATTATAGGTTCTGTTGCATTACTTAATGAATTTGTTTAATCGGATATATCCACTTTTGAATCCGATATTCGACTAACTTAACGGATACGAATATGAACCTATATGTATCTGTTTCGATTAAATATCCATTCGTTTAAAAAATATCAGACTATAAATGAGTCAAATTTGGATATACTAATATTAGCATTGAATCCGGCTCATTTGCATCCTTAGATGGACCAAGCAATGGTTGTGAGTTTGAAGAACGTTTTCTATTCATATTTTTTTCCATCGCACTCTTCATTCTTTTACGACCCTTACAACCTTGCTCGTTGAATTTAACTCCCTTTGCTTGACAAGAGAATATTGGTGCATCCTTATGTACCACATCATGTTGTGTGCATCAATTTATGAAATATCACCTCTTTAGCCTCCTCTCTAGCTTCCTAAGAGTTAAAGTGCGTTAATATGGTCATCAAATTATCTAACATTTCATCCACCATTGCAAATCCTTCTTAATTATCTGCCGCCATATTGTTAAGTTTCATACTCTTAAGCATCAATAACTTATAACAAACTAAAGAAACTGCTTTATCATTCGATGTTGTAGTAGTGGTTACAACTGAATCTTTTGCACATTTCCTCCACCTCTTCAATTTGTACTTTTTTGCGACCTCAGTTAAACCAAATACATCAATCACTCTTAATGCATGCCCACATACAATCCCAGTAAACTCAAACTTTTTATAGTTGCATATCACAATATGGTTCAAACAATAAAATGTAACCATGTAATCACGATTCTTCATCATACAATTAAATTTGAAAGTCATTATTAGATCAACTATGCTAATTTCACTTATCGAAAAAAAAAACCTACGATAATATTCTTAGCAATTAAATCATCATCATCAAGCTGTATAGCATATACAGATCATGGGTCATCAACCACCATTCCACGAAAATATTCAAGAACACTTGTTGCATCTCCCTTCTCCATTACTTTCACTCTCTTTGTTCGCAAATGACTTTTTTAATCTACGTGAAGGAACCCAACATTTTCATAGCCACCAGTTTGTGCACTCATTAAATCGAATGTCCCTTCGGTGTAATCACAACACTGTCTGCAAAGTTAGTTTCACTAGCTTGAGCATCATTTATCAATCTTTGTGACCTAAACATAAATGCTTTCTTTGCCGTACACAAGTGATTGTGATTGACTATAAACTTTTCAACCACATATTTACCACTTGATTTAAGAGCATACAAGATAACCAATTCTTGTCTCGTCATGTCTCGTTTTCATGGTAATGCTCCTTTTATCCTTTCTTTTTCCTCCTGTCCTTAAGCAACTTGACTTATTTTTGTTTCTCCATTCCTTTCAAATTCCAAAACCCACCTTTGTTGCATAATCATAATTGAATTCGTAGGCTTGTTCATTTGACTCAAACTCCATGCCGATAAATGAACCTTGTGTCTCTTCATTGCATTCAACATGGTTCTTCTCAGGTGCTTGTGGGGTTTTCACCATATCTATATCATCATTTTTAATTTCTTGTCTAAGAATATTATCATTAGTATTTTCTGCCCATGGAATTTTTAACTTACTGTCTTCCATATGCTCCAATTTAATTTCTCACTGATGAAAATTCAAAAAAGTCTTGATTTTGGCTGGAAATATTCCAAAGATTCTGAAAAAGTAGAAAAACACCAAACTTCATGAAATCAAGCTATATAGAACAAGGTGATTCAATTAAGTGTTTAAACCATTGCTTTGGGCTACACCCAAATCTATCAGTTGAACTTTAAATAGTTAGATAATATTCATAAAAAACAATAAATACTTATTGAAAAAAATAATAGTACCAATCATCACATAGATACTTATTCCATCTAGTGTTCAATCTCCAATCTAAACATGAAAGCATGACTATAAAAAAAATCAACAAACAAAAAGAAGAAATTAGGTTGCATGAGAACTACTACTCAAGCATTCACAATCAAAAACAAAATCAAATCTACTATAGAATATCGGATTTTTAGGTCCTAAAACAGAATCATGGAGAGAAATGGGATAATAAACAAATAGTAAAGAAATTGAAGCAATGGAAGAAAGAGAAAAACAATCGAGTAATTCATCTTGATGGTGATCAAGCAACTATGAATAGATTAAACTAATCGATCTTTCCAAAAACAATAAAAGAGGGAAGTTATATTCATAACCAAGAAAAAAAAAAGCTATGAGTAAAAGATACAAAAGGCTCTGTTTTCAGGCAACAAATCTCATCTAAAATCTAGTTTTTTTTTTTGGGTATGGCCACATGGGCCTACATCATGCTGACAACCAACTGTACCGGACTGAGCCGGTGAGGACCTGGGCAAGCGACACCACAACACACTACTTACCCTCCCCCCTCCAGGGATCTGACTCTGTCTTTCCTAGGGAAGATAGATGACATTGTGGCCGTCTGAGCTTGGGGGCGTTGGCTAAAAAAGAGTTGAACAGGGATTTGGTATGTGCGGTCAAGGTTAGTACGGAATGAGGGGTGGACACATCAACACCGAAAAAGTGATTTACACTTATTGGGGGATGCTTTTCACTTTTCAGTGCTGATGTGTCAGCCCCTTATGCCATACTGACCTTGACCGCTCGGGTGTTCGTATCTAATCGTTTGGGACCAAAACTATCACTATGTGGTTGGTTATTTGGCTCCAAATAAACCTTCACCTCCAACAAATGTAACTAAACACTTAACCACAACACCAAACACCTAAAACTCCCACACATAAATATGAATTTTGAAAATTACAGTTAACACAAACATGGAAAATCATGATTAACTAATGCAAGCTTTAATTACATGCACAATGATATATAAGGGATTCTCTAATCCCTCGCATTTGGAAGAAGTCCACTAATTTTACTAGTGGGAAATACTCAAGTTGGAGACTGTTGAACATGCGACTAATTAGTAACAACAAGAAGAATGTTTAGCTATCTCAATATTATCTAAATATTCCTATTTTTGTTTGCTTTGAAAAATTATTTGTTTTCTTGTAAGATATCAAAACACCTATTCCATGTATTTTTCAAAAGTAGAGAAAGAAAGAGACAACTGACATAGAGAAATACATAGGGCTTGAAGTCAGTGCGACATGGTGGTCCCTCAACCCAACCTGCCTTTTTGTCATGAAGAACAGAAAACCTGTTAAAAGAATCGAGCCAAGCTTTAACCTAAAAAAAGGTAATAAATGAGAGGATTATGACGGGCGTCGTGGATTGATGATTCCGGCAATGGAATCCAGCGGCAAACAAGTTAGAAAACCCAACCCTAATTCATAAAAATTTAAAGAAAGAAAAAGAATAGAAAGAAAATTGGTGAAAAATCACATCGATGACGACTAAGCTCCGGCGTCGTAGAGCAACCGGCGGCAAGAGAGTTATGGTAAATATCAAAATCTAGAGTTAATCTGTGTTTATCAGCGATTTTAGGTCTAATTGGAGCTTTCCTTCGGATGAATAAAATAAATAAAAAACTCCTTTTGCCTTGTAACCCTACTTAAACCCAAGGTATGCCTCGAGATCATTATGTTCCCACTTGACTTGAGTTAAATGGAATGATCTTTTCTTTTTGGGCAAGGTGGCAGGACGAGAAAAGTGTTTGCGCATGCCTATGGAAAGCGAGCTTGAATTGATCTTTTGCCTTTATGAAATGAACCATCTTTCTCTTTTGCTTTTGTTTCTTTTGGTAATATCTCTCCATTTGTTTAAATGCTAAAGTTATGATTTTTTAAATGTTTTTGTTTGAAGTTGGTGAAATGCTTTAGTTTCTGTTATTGCTATAAAAAAAATGTTACTATATTAATATTTAAATGTGCTTCTGTCATTGGAACTAACTTGAGGAATCATCATTTTTTTTTATAAATATAAAAAATTTAAAAACTTGAATAATATTTGGGATAAAGTAAAATTTATTTTATAGATATATACGAACATTTCCTATCATTCTAACTTTTTTTGTTGTTTGGTTTCATGTCATTCTAACTTCTTTTTTACCTTGGGTAATCTTCCTTCCTATCATCATAACTTGCAAAAGTAAATTTGTAACGTTGAAAATGAGTCATTTCTTGGTTCCTAGATTGTTTGTTTTAATCTTCCCTATTTCTCTTTTAATACCTCTTCTTTTATGGAGATAAAGATGAAGTTTTAGTGTAGGGAAGCTAATTTAACCTAGATGCATGACTTAGAAATGAGGCTTGAAATGATTATTATATAAAGAAAGAAAATTCATTCTTTTGTTATTTTAAACTTTTACATGTTTTGATTTTGATTTTTTGTTTTTGTAATTATTTCCCTTTCGATAGGTTGTCTTGGTTTTTGTGCTTATCGTTGTTGACTATCTAGGTATAGATTATATTTGAATAGAAAATTTTTATTTTATGCTTTATTATTATTTTTTATAAAATTCAAAATATTTTGCTTTTACCTTAGATCTTCAAATAGAAGAAATAAATTACTAAAGAAATAGAAGAAATTATTTTTATAAACAAATACATCCCTACCTCATTGAGTTCAAATCATCTTCAGTCTGAATGGACATGTACCACTCCAGTCTCGTCTCACAATGTCAGATAAAAGGTGTATTAATAAATACACAGCTACTTATTTATTTTGTATTTACAGTAATGCCCTCCTTTGATCCATGTGTATTGACTTAAATACCCTTTGTCAGACCACATGTCATGCACTTATTGGTAATGGTGTGGTACTTGTCCATTCAGACTGGAGATGATTCTAAATCACATCAATCCTGACAAACATATTTTGGTTATTACCAGGGTAACTTAATTACTAAAACACCCTTCATTATCTTCTACCTATTTGATTTTGGATCATCTCCGGTCTAACTGAACATATATCACACTATTACCAATCAGGGCACCATATGTGGCCTGACAAAGGGTGTTTGAGCCAATAAACATAGGTAAAAAAGGATGTTGTGATAAATGCACAATGTGTAAGTATTTGTGTATTTATTAATATACCCTTTGTTAGACATGGTGTTACATCCTAAATTAGATACTGGAATGGTACTTGTCCATTCAGACTGGAGATGATGTGAACTATATTTGGAGAGCATATCTTGTGCAACACGATACGTCGATACCTATGACGGTGAAAAGAAAAAGAGTCTTTAGAGTGCTATGATAAAAAACAAAAACCTTGATGACCTGTATGTTTCAAGTGGATGTCCTATTATACATTTTGAATTCCTTCACAAGGTTGGACCTACAGGAGGTAGGAATTGTGGATTTATAAAGGTGTAATTTGGTGAGCCCCATCAGTTGTTCTAATCTGACTATTTAATGACAGTCTCACATAAGATACATCCTATGAAATTATTTCCCTTTTATTTAAAAATGAGGGATATGAGGGCAGGCTTTTTAACATCCAATTTGATTTAGGAATAGGAATCCAGTTGATACCGATACTCCTACTTCCTATTGGAATAAATGCCCTCAGATTACTCTCCCTGAAAGTATCCGGATCTTCTTTATAGTGTAGATGTGTCTAAGCATCAATTTTGCATTAACACAAGTTAAAAAAATAAAAATAAAAATTTGTTCTTAACCGTAGGCTCAGGAAAGGTTGGCAATTTGTGTTGGTGGGTTGGGTACCTGTCATGTCGAGATAAGGGTATACGATTATATGATTCAATCCTAACCCAATCCATTTATTAATCGTGTCAAAGTGGGTTAACCCGCTTTGACCCGAAACATGTTTATAGTCAGCCCTAATCTGCTATGTAGGGTTCATGTTGGGTCTGCGGGTTATGTGGTGATTCATGTTGGCAGCGGGACATATTCGTGTCATATCAAATTAAGGGTATACAACTATATGACTCAACCTGACCCATTTAAACATGTTTACAGTCAACCCTAACCCAGTTATATTGGATTGAGCTCATGTCGTGTTGGGTTTGTATCAAACATGATGCAATTCACATTTTAGCCACATTTCAATGCAAAATTGATGCCTGATTGACGCTGGACACTTCATGCTGGAGATATCCGGGCTGCCCTGAAAACGACTGTGTTGTTTACTTTTTTTATTTTTAAAACATGACAATGGACTCGTCATGAAACAAACAGAAGGTCTATATCCAAGGAATGGACCCCCACAAAAACCACTAAATTAGTTGTTTTTCTTAGGAAGTTTACAAATAGGATTAGAGGTATTATAATCAGATAAAAACTAAATTCCAATCCAACAGTTTCCAAAAATTCCTACATAAATGGTTATGGAGCCTTGTCTATACTATCAATCCCCAAAAAGAAAGATTCTAGTGGAGTCGTGTGCACTGGGTCAGAGACTGGTTGTAGAGAGACCTCGTGCCTGTCGGATGTGCCTAATTCAAAGTCATGTTAGAAAACTAGTATCGCTAACATTTTATTATAAATATTATTTTTAAGAAGGTATAGCTGCCGAAGACGACCAGCAAACCCAGTCGTCTATGATTCAGTTTTTGGAATTGAAGCCCCAATTGATAGCACAACAAACCCATCTTACCTTTCTTTTCGAAATCTCAAATACCCATTTGCTTGTTTTCTTCTTTTGATCAAAATTTGAAGAGATATTGAAAAGAAGAAGAAGAAAAATGGCTGGCTTTGTGCCGTTTAACAGTAAGAATTTGGATCTCACTTTCTTTGTTTTCAGACCGATGGTAGTCTTCGTAGACGAATTAATTGACGCTCTCAAGAACTTCTCTGTTTGCTCTCAGAATCTTGGATGCGTTAACAGCTCTATCTTGAAGAGCATCCATGGAAATATGGTAAACACCCAATATTTCTTTGCTTAATTCTTTTTTTCCCTTTTTTTTCTTGCTTTTCTTTCCCTTTAATCTCTCTCTCTCTCTCTTTCTCTGGGTTTTGTGTTTGGCTAGGTGTATTTGTTTATTGAAACATGCACCTGCTTTTTTGAGTTTTCTATCTCTAAGCTTGTTGCAGCTTTATGGTGAAGTTAGTAATTAATTTTATTCTTTTTCTCTTTTTTCTTTGAAGTATTGAATTTGATTTGCTTTCTTAAGTCTTAACTGTTACTACAATTGTTTCAGGTGTTTCTATGATTAATCTTGTCTTCACCAACAAAAAAAAACCCCTTTCTTCTTAAGTTGCCATTTGTTGTCTTATTTCTATCAATATAACCTTTATAAGTATCTACCTGTATCATCATCACTCTTCTTATCTTTTATTATTATTATTATTATTATTATTATTATTATTATTGTTATTGTTATTATTATCATGATGATCATGTTTTTTATTTTTCTTCTTTGTTTTCTTTTAATTGAATATTCTTATTTACCAAAGAAATTTTCATTTTATATATAGCAAATGATGGTTTTTTTGGCGTTTTACTCATTACATGGCATATTTGTTCTTCTTTTCTTCTATTTTTATGTTCCTTTGATTGTGTTGGAAAAATCACTTCCTTCTTTATTGCTATCTGGATCTTAGTGAGTTTTCCTTTTCTTTATTCTTTTTCCAATTCAGACCATATGGTATGGAGCGTGGATGAAGATGCCCGATGAGAAAAAGAAGCTACTCCATGCCACTCTTGTAAGTGATCTATAAGGTGATTCATTTGATTAATTTTAACCCAGTTAACAAATATTTATCCTGACTATTTAGAGTAAATTAAGGCCTTAGCATTAGTTGGAACAAATTTCTAGGATTCATGTTTAAATGGTTTAGTTAAAGATTCTATGCTTACTGCCAACCTGACAAAACCCTTCTTTATCAAGCATTGTTTTTTGGGTAAGGCTACTTGGGCATGCTGCTGCCACATAGGGCGAGCACTACCACCGGCTGGGGAGGGGCAAGTATCAACCCAATCCATTGGGAATTGTCACCCAGAGGACTTGAAACACCAACCTCTGCTTTGGAGAGACCATACCACAAGCATTGATAGAGTTCTAGAGCTCACCATATCTAACCACTAAAATCCACCCTTGCATGAATTATTGTACTTTGGAGGATTCATTTCCCTCAATGGATTGTTCCCAACCCCTTTAAACACTTAGTGAATTCAATTTTGGGATGATTTTTTTATAACAGCTTACACACTCCCATGTATTCTAGATGTCCAAGTTGCAGAACGTATCTAGTATAGCCATCTTGTTGGACCAAAGCTTCTTCAATGCATATGCCGGAGAATCCAAGGATGGTTTTTCAGCTGCAAAGTTTTCTACTGGTGACACAATCTCCATGGACACTATGCTCGTAAAATCTGAGCACTCGAGCAATGTCTCTTATGCTTGCTTAGCATTGTTCAAGTCATGTTTCGTGAAGATGGAGGGAGTAACTGCAGGGGTTTGCTTGAAGTGCAACGATAAACCAAAGGTGGAATGTCTGTATGTGTGGAAGTCCCTCTACTCCTGTTATTCATGGCTTCTAAATTCAGACTATAGAAGTACCATGCAAGCCTACCTTGAGCCCTTCTCTCCTCAGATCAAGTATGACATATTTCGGGTTGTTTATGTTAGCCGCGAGGACATAGTAAACATTGAATTCTTTCCTCCTTCCCTGATGTTAGAGAATGGAGACGGAAGCAATGAAAATAGCCAGCGAAATCCAGATTTTGAGATAGAATGGAATTAAGTTTAAGGATTTTCAGAGAATGCAGTAAATTCTTACCAACTATTTTCAAAGAATTAATTGCACTAATTTTATTTTCTTGTAAATACTTGTATTAGTTTCATGCCAGCTTACTGTTTTTGTTGAACGGGTGCAACTAATGTACATATTTACCTTTTGTTTTTAGAGAGGAATTTTTTTGGTAGAGAACATTTTATTTTATTGGTTAGAAAGAAAGTTTCTGATTTAAAAGAGAAGAAGCTTGGTTTATTTATTACAAAGATACAATCAAAAAAGGGGAAGTGTAAAACAAACCTTATTGCTTGAATGAGTGGGAAAGTAGTTTTACTTTTCTCAAGTTTTTCAATTGTGTTGCAACTAAACCCATAAACTAGAGAGAAAAACGAAGTAAACAAGAAACACAAAACACACCAAACACAATGATATACGTGGTTCGACTTATAACCTACATCCATGGGTGAAGACAGCAAGAAATTTAACTATGAACAAAGGAGATTACAAAGAAAACAAGCTCTTAAACCCTAAGCCCCAAATACACCCTTCTGCTCCTTTTTCTCTGTCAAGTCGAGATCACTCATTAGAAAACCCTAACGCATCTTATATATGCGGTTACACAAAAGAGAATCGAACCGGGTTGTGGGTTGGGTTACAAATCCAGGTCGAGTTGGGCAGTCGGGGCCATCGCCCCCGGATCCCTGAGCAGGGGTCGGCGGACATGGGGCTTGATCACCAATACTTCTCTGAGACATCAATAACATCTGGAACACAAGGTAGACTTTGAGCCACACTTAATAAATCTCCACCTTGACTTGAATTCCATCAATCTCTACAATACAAAAACTCCTCTAGTCATCCTCACATAAGCCCCGTAGGGGCACTCAAGTACTAGCAAAACTAATTAAGTCCAAGTAGTGCTTGAACTTGACTGCATGAATGAGCTTGGTCATCATATCTATTGGATTTTCTGCTAGAACAATTTTCTTCACTAAGATAACACCCTTAGAAAACCACATCTCGAATAAAGTGAAGTCTGACATCAATATGTTTGGTCTTCTCATGGTACATTTGATTTTTAGTCAGATGTATGACAGTTTGGTTATCAGAATACACAATAATCTGCTTCTGCTAGAACCCCAGATCACCAACCAAACCTTTGAACTAAATAACTTCATTTACTATCTCTGTAGCTGTTATATACTTTGCCTTAGTAGTAGACAAGACAACTGTGGACTGTAAAATTGCCTTCCAATTGATGGCACCATCACAAAGGGTGAAGACATACCCTGTTAGATACCTCCGCCTATCCAGATCTCCAGTATAATCATAATCAACATATCCAACAACACTACTAGAAGTGTCACTGTCCTAGTCATATACCAACCCAATAACTGATATACCTCTCAAATATCGAAGAATCCATTTCAAAGCCTGCCAATGTGCTTTCCAAGTTTATCCATGTACCTATTAACCACATTATCCTCTTGTGAAATGTATGGCTTAGTGCACACCATAATATACATAATACTCCCAACAACACTAGCATAAGGAACACGTGACATATACTCCACCTCCTTACCAGTCTGTGGTGAAAAAGCAGTTGAGAGTTTGAAATGAGCTACAAATGGAGTATTCACTGGTTTTGACTCCTAAATACCAAAGCGTTCTAGCACCTTCTCAATGTACTTTTTCTGTGACAAGTATAATTTGCTTGTTTTTCGATCCTTGTGAATTTCCATACCTAATATCTTTTTTGTAATACACAAATCTTTTATCTCTAACTCACAACTAATTTGGGCCTTCAATTTGTTGATTTTAGACATGTTTTTAGCAGAAACCAACATATCATCTATATACAACAACAAATAAACAAAAGAACCATATGAAGGTTTCATGTGATGGACACAACTGTCAAACTTACTCCTACAGTAGCCATTTCCAACCATAAAGGTATAAAACCATTTATACCACTACCTAGGAGATTGTTTCAAACCATACAAAGATTTTTTTTTTCAATAAGAAAATATAGTCATTTCCTTAGATCATAAACCCCTCAGGCTGATGCATATAAATCTGCTCCTCTAGTTCATCATGCAAAAAATAGTCTTGACATCAAGCTGCTCAAGCTCCAAGTCAAACAAAAGCAACCATGAAAAGTAGCAACCGAATTGAGTTATGCTTCACAATAGGTGAAAATACTTCATTGAAGTTAATACTCTCTTTCTGAGTATAGCCTAGTGCCACCAACCGTGCTTTGAGCCTTGCATCTTCCACCTCTAGATTCCCTCATTCTTCTTGAAGACCCATTTACAGCTCACAATCTTTTGGCCCTTTGGCGGTCTCACTAGCTTCCAAGTATGATTCTTGTGAAAAGATTCATCACTCATGGAAATGGTCCATTATGCTAACTCTCCACTAATGATGGCTTCATGATAAGTACACGATTCCTAAACCTCAATATCCTCTACCACACTAAGTGCACAAACAACCAGATATGTATAGCTATATCTCTCAGGTGGTATAATCTGTCTCATTACCCTGTCCTTAGCCAAATTATATTGTTGCTATTGTGGTGCGTCTTCGTCCTCCTCAGGATGTTGCACCTCTTCCTCATCTACCTGAGCTAGAACATCTTTCTAAATATTTTTTGAAGCTTTAATGTCAAGCTCCACATTCTCTGTGACACTGTGGTCTTTTCTTGTATCAAGACACTTCTTAGGATTCAACATAGCAGACTCATCAAATGTCACATCCCTACTAATAATAAACTTGGATGACTTGAAATTAGGACATTACAACCTCAATCCCTTCACCCCATCTGCATATCCTAGAAATATGCATTTCTTTGCTCTTAGCTCCAGTTTACTTTCATTCACATAAGCTAACAGACAACCAAACACTCTCAAATCAGTGTAACTAGCAGGAGAACTAAACCAGACTTTCTCAGTCC
>JAOXJP010205727.1:0-11980 GCA_025762735.1 Platanus orientalis
TGGAGCTCCTTCCACTACATGACCCACCGCCATTTCCACCTTGCAGCATGGGATCTCTTCCAAGAATCCATGTGTGCTCTCAATCACACCGCAATAGACCAGATTCCCCCCCCACATCCTTGACAACCCGATCGCCCAGGATGATGGATGCCCTATATCCGCCTCATTGTTTAAAGGTCTCATCGACTTTTTTGAAAGAACTGGTCACCTTGGGGACAGCTCATCAGACGAATCTCCTTTTACCGGCTACCTCGGTACAAGTGACTCAGAGTAGACTGTCACAAGCCCACTTCATCCCGTGACCCTGCAAAGCGCGCCATTGCCACCTGGCGCTCCACCTGTTCAGCTCGTGACTTACTATTGCGCGCCGAACCTCCACGTGGCTCTCATCCGCCTCCATCTGTTGCGCGCCATATTTCTTCTGACGCTCCACCTGTCTCATAAAGAAGAAAGTTATTATTGTAAATTTTATAAGTTTTTGGTTCCGCCTTTCATCCTTATCTATAAATATGTGTGTTTGTAAGAGAGGAAGGCAGACTGGGGTGTGTCCAGATCGCCTATGCTCTCAGTAGTCGTCTTAGCTCAGTTTCAGCAATTTTCCGTTTCTGTCTTTGTAGTTTTCCGACTTCTATCCCTCACTGTGGAAGTAGTCATATTTCTGTAAGTTTAAGTTTGTTTATGTTTATATATTCCGGCTCTATATTCCGGTAAAATCACTGTGTCACTGTGTTTCTTGTGTGTTTCTGTATTGTGTTTTCTGTGTCACTCTGAAAGAGAAGATGGATTAGAAGATTTATTTTTGTTTTAGTTATATATTTAGATCTTTTATTTCAATTTATGTTTATGGACCTGTGTTAGGGATTGACGTGTTTATGAAGTTATGCAAGTTTGATTTCAGATTTGATTATGAAAAGTTAATTGAAAGGATTTTATTTTAAATGATTAGTTTTCTTTTCACTATGATGTTAATGATTCAGAAGTTAGATTCCGATGCACATGGTAATGGTTTGGATTAGAAGTTGGTTTCCGTTACAAGTATGAATGACAATGAATGAGTTAAGTAAATGCAATAAATTAATGGTAAATGAAAGAAATTTTTTCTGAAGACCCTTTTATAATATTCCACTGCGAAGAGCCTTGAGTAAGAAAAAAAAGAAGAGTATAAAGAGATTAACACTCCAAAGTCTTATCTAGTGATGAGATTTTGGGGCATTATAGAAATCTTGGTGGTTTGGTAAATGACAAAAAGAAAAGGGATTTGATTGTAAGAATAAATATAGTTAGATGGATCAAAGAAAGATGTATAGTGCTATTATTGACATAAGAAATGGCATATTAAGACCATGTGTCCTAAACTTAAAGAAAATGATGAAAGAAAAGAAAAAATTCTCAAATGCAGCCAATATTATGGAGGAAAATCCAGATGTTGACACAGTCATTTCTATGACCATTAGTAGTGATCGTTCTTAGGGTGAATGGATTCTTGATTCAGGTTATTCTTATCACATTTGAATAATATGCCTTACAAAGTTGTCGGATTAGGGACGATCAAAATCAGGATGCATGGAGTTCTGAGGACTTTAATAGTTGTTCGTCATGTTCCAAATTTGAAAAAAAATCTTATTTCTTTGGGAACCTTTGTATTATTAGGAAATACTATCATAGATAAAGCATTTTTGTCATTGGTAGAAGATACTAATTCAAGCTCTACACAATTGTGGTATATAAGTGTGGGTCACATGAGTTAGAAAAGCTTGGCATAATTGAGTAAATAGGGTTTGCTTTGTAGTGAGAAGACTGTGAAACTAGGCTTTTGTGAGCATTGTCTTTGGAAAACAATAAATGGTGAAATTTAGTATGACTGTTCATTGCACAAAGGGTATATTGGATTACATACATTCTGATCTTTAGGGTTTCTCAAAAGTTGCCTTAAAAGGGGGATCTCAATATATGATTACTTTTGTTGATACATTTCCTAGAAAAGCTTGGGTTTATACTTTGAAGACTAAGGATAAAGTCTGCCACATTCAAGCGGTGGTTGGCAATGGTTGAGAGGCAACTTGGCAAGCAGGTGAAGCGTTCAAAAACTGATAATGGTACCTAATTTTGGGAAATGGAATTTGAGAAGTTTTGCAAAGATAAAGGCATTGCTTGACATTACACTAATTTAGGCACTTCACAACCAAACAACGTAGCAAAATAGATGAATCGAACGTTCTTAGAGAAGACACGATGTATGTTATCCAATGCTAGCTTGTCAAAGGAATTTTGGGCAAAAATTGTTAATACAACTTGTTTCTGGTGTATCGGGCTCCTTCTACAACAATTGGATGCAAAACTGCAAAGGAGGTACGATCTAGTAAACTTGTTGATTATTCTAATATGAAAATTTATGGATGTCTTGCTTATGTTAATGTTAAAGATGGTAAACTTGATCCAATGGTAAAGAAATTCGTATTTCTTGGTAATGCATAGGGGGTGAAGGGTTGCATGTTATGGTGTTCTAATCCTAAATCTACCAATTTTATAGTTAGCAGGTATGTTACATTTGATGAATTTGTTATGTTACACCTAAGTAAGCAGATTGATGAAAATGATGATTAATATATGGGTGATTAGGTGGAGGTGGAGTATGATACTTTCGATTTGATGGGACAAGAAGATGCAACTCTAGAAACACTTTAGGATATAAAACCAGCCAAATATTGTGGCAACCAAGATTCCTTTCTCTTTTGGAATCTTATTAGTTTAAGAAGTTTTTTTTCTTATTTGACAAGTTTATTTTGTTAGAAGATCTAGAATCTAGATTTTATTTTATTCTCCATGTATTGCCTATTTAAAGGCCATATTAGATAAATGAAAAACAATTGAAGATGAATATTTGAAAAGGAAACAAGTGTTAAAGTGGATGTGATACACAGGTTTTTCTCTCTCAACTCCTTACATGAGATGAGCATTCTACCATATTTCTCTTTCTTCTTCTCTCTTCATTCTCATTCTTTCTTGTGTTTTCTGGTTTCCTTCTATAAACCCTAAAAACGACAAACTTGTATATAAAGTTTCATACACCTAAATTTATCAAAATTTCTTGAAATTTGGAACAGTGGTGTAATGTGGACTCAAGAATCACTTTGTCAGTGCAGAATTTTCTGACGCATGACTAGGGGTATTTTGACAATATCACACAACTACCTATATTTTTCAGAATTCAAATTTTGGCATTTCTTTCTTCTTTCCATTTATGATTCCCTAAACCATCCTTCATCAAATTTGGTATTAGAGCTTCTGGTTTTACAACTAGTTTTACCTAGTTGTAGTCTTGGGAAATCATTTGGAGATGGTTGATGTTAGGACCAAATTCGAACTCCCCTCTGGGAATTTGTTTAGGGTTTTAGTTAGTGCTAAACATAGAAAGAATTTGATTTCTAGAGACATGATTGAGAAGATCCTATTGGTGGAGGAAGATAGGAATCTTTGTTGGCAACAAGGAGAATGGTTTGTTCTTCCATTTGGATGTGGGCCGTACAAGCTACAAGGATGGTGTTGTGTGCAAAATTTTTCTAGTGGAGAGTCAAATGATTGTGTTTGGTAACCATGGGTGGGGCAACGATGTGTTAGCTACGACCAAAAGACATGTGTCCTTCGATTTTTCAATCTTGGTGTTCGCTATCAAATGCAAACACACCCACAATGACCTCTCCAACAAGAACAACCAAACTTGAAGGAAGAAGATCCACCTATGGAAGATTCTTGCAAAGAGGAGTTAAGTTCGAAGGAATTTGCTCTTCAAGATGAGTCACCAATTGACGACAAAATTGAAGACCAAGTTGAGTACAATAAAGAACATATGGAAGACGCCAATTTGCAGTCCAGAATTCAAGCTTGCTTCAAGAAGAACCTATGTTGCATTTCTTTATGATGAATTCAAGGTTGTTGCCTTTACAAATTGAAGACCCTCAACTTGAAGTATACATCCTTGAGTTTGAAGATTCCACCGCAACAAGTTTGTGGTCGAACTTCTTTCAACCTGGGGAGATTGATGCAGGAGCATATTTTGTGAGAAAGTCGAAGCTAGAGGACCATGGATAGTCCTCTTTGTCAGGTCTAATAGAGTAGTTTATTTTTTCTGTTTTTGAGACTTTATTTGTAATTAATTAGAGTCTACGGAGTTGAATGTAATAAGGCATGTTTACCAAGGGGTATAATAAAATTTTATTTTCAAGGGTATTTTTGTCTTTTTATGGGCTGCCACCTTAGTTCATGGGATCCAAAATATGAGGTGCAAGATATCTACACTATTCTTTCAGATTTTGGAGAATATTTGGAAATATTTTCTCTAAGATTATGGAGAATATTTGAAGATATTTTCTTTAAGAAAGTAGAGAATATTTTGGAAACTTGTTTAAGATCTTGTGGGACCCAATAACTTGGCCAACAAACCAAATATTATGGCAACCAAGATTCCTTTTTTTTCTTTTTAAGAATCTTATTATTTTAAGAAGTTTTTTTTTTTATTATTTGACAAGTTTATTTTGTTAGAAGATCTAGAATCTAGGATTTTTATTTTATTTTATTCTCCATGTTTAATATATTTAAAGGCCACATTAGATCAATGAAAAACAGTTAAAGATGAATATTTAAAAAGAAGACACATGTGTGTTGAAGTGGGTGTGATATCCTAAGTTTTTTTTCTCTCAACCCCTCACATGAGGTGAGCATTCTACCCTCTTTCTCTCTCTTTTTTCTTCTTCTTTCTCATTATTTGTTGTGTTTTCTAGTTTCCTTTTATAAACCCCAAATACAACAAACTTGCATATATAGTTTTACACACCTAAACTTATCTAAATTTGCTAAAATTTGGAACAATGGTACAATGTGGACTCAAGAATCATATTGTCAAAGTGTAAAATTTTTTAACGCATGAACAGGGGTATTTTGGTAATTTCACACTACCTAGATGTTCCAAAATTCAAAATTTGGGCTTCCTTTCTTCTTTCAATTTGTGATTTCCTGGACCATCCTACATCATGGACTCAGGCCATGTGTGAGGAGATGAAATCTCTTTATAAAATTAGACTTGTGATCTTGTTGACTTACTCCCTCAGATTTTAGATCACTTTCTTATTCGTTTGGAGTCGCTTAGGGTCTGTGGTGGGCCCCCTCCTTTCCGTTTTGAGGAAGTATGGTTTCGTTTGGAGGATTTCATGGAGGTGGTGAAGGTTAAAAGCTGAAGGCTCCTTTCAGTTCCTCTAACCATAGTTTTTCTCTTAAGTTGAAGGCTCTTAAAAGAAGGTTAAAAGCTTGGAGCAAGATCAATGCAGACTCCTTGAGGGGGACTCAAATATGCTTATTTTGGAGATGAAAAGTTTGGATGTGATGAAGGAGTCTAAAGTCCTTTTTGAGGAGGAGCAAGGTTCTAGGGAGGTTTGAAAGAGGGAGTTACTGGTTTTGGATTTGAAGGAGGAGATTCTTTGGAAGCAAAGGTCTAAGGTTCAATGGTTACAGGAGAGGGATAAGAATACAAATTTTTTTCACAAAGTGGCTTTCATTAGGAGATGCAACAATTTCATTGTGGGTTTGGAGGTTAATGGGGAGTAGATCTAAGATCTTAGTTATGTTAAGGATGAATTTCCTATTTCTACGTGAACTTGTATAAGGAGGATGTTGGTTATAGGCCTCTCCTAGATGGAATGCCTTTTGATTGCCTTTCTGAGGTTGAGGAGATTATGTTGGAGAAACCTTTCTCAGAATTGGAAATCCAGAGTATGATCAATGATATGATTATGGATAAAGCGCCTAAGTTAGACGGGTTTTCTATTGGTTTCTTTCAAAGGTGCTGGGACATCATTAGGAATGATTTGATGACTTTTTTAGGTATGAATAGTTCTACGAGAAATTGAATCATTCCTTCATCGTATTTATCCCCAAGAAGAAATGGGTAAAGGAAATCAAAGACTTTTGCTCCATTAGCTTTCCAAGTAGAGTATATAAAATTATTGCTAAGGTGTTAGCTTCAAGACTTCGATTGGTGATGAATAGTCTAATTTCTAACTCCCAAGGGGCATTTCTTAAGGGTAGGCATATTTTGGATGGTATTCTCGTGGCTAATGAGCATGTTGATAACATAGTGAAGTGTAGTAGAAATGATAGCCTTTGTAAACTAGACTTAGAGAAAACTTATGATCATGTAAATTGGGATTTCCTGGATATTATATGATGGGTAAGATGGGTTTTGGTAGAAAGTGGAATAATTGGATGAATATTTGTGTTAGATCGATCTCCTTCTTAATCTTAGTGAATGTATCTTCCAAAGGTTACTTTTCGAGTTCGAGAGGGCTGAGACAAGGTGACCCCTTCTCTCCTTATCTATTCATCATGATCACTGAGGCCTTTTATAGAATGATTCAGAGAGCTTCTGGTGGTTTTATATGGGCTTTGTGGTTGGGAGGGAGGGTTTGCCCATTTACCATCTCCATTTTGCATATGGCACGATGATCTTCTATGAAGAGGAGGCCAATCAAGTGGGGTTCTTAAGATGTGTCTTGCATTGTTTTGAAGCTGTGTTTGAGTTAAGTATTAATTTGGCCAAAAGTGAGTTGTTCCGAGTGGGGGAGGTCTCTAATTTAGAGGTTTTAACTTCCATTTTGGGCTGCAGGATTGGCAGCTTGCCAACCACTTATCTCGGGTTACTTCTTGGGGCTAGCTTCAAGTCCAGTTTGGTGTGGGAGCCGGTGGTCGAAAGGATTAGGCGTTAGTTGGACTCTTGGAAAGTCCCTCTCATTTCCAAATGAGGTAGGTTAGTCTTGGTTAAAAGCTCCCTTGCCAACATTCCAAATTACTTTCTCTCTTTATCCACCATATTAACTTATACTGTAAATGTGATTGTTTTCGTAATTTCCTTTGGAATGATTTTTCTGAGGGGAGGAAGTATCATTTGGTGGACTGGAAGTTGGTTTGTCATCCCATTCAGAAGGGGGGTTGGGGATTAAAAGTCTTAAATGTAATAATAAGGCTTTATTAGGTAAGTGGCTGTGGAGGTTTGGGATAGAGAGGGACAATTTGTGGAGGAAAGTGATTGTGGCTAAATATGGTCTCATGTCGGATTGGATGTCTAAGGATCCTCAGGAGGGTTATGGTTTTGGTTTATGGAAGTTTATCTTGTTTTGTAAGTTGGAGTTTTAGAAGTTTATCAGATTTGAGTTAAGCTTGGGGTGGTGGGGGGGCATTTGTTTTTTGGAGGATTTGTGGTGCAAGGACTCCCCTCTTAAGGTAGAGTTTAATGGTGTTCATAATTTGGCTGTGAATAATTTTGAGTTAGTGGGGGATAATTTTGAGGCTAGTGAGGGGGGCGGTTGGACCCCGATTTTAAGGAATCTTAATGATTGGGAGTTCGAGGAGATGGTTGGGCTTTTGGGGTGTTTGAACGGTTTTTTTTCCAATTCAGGGGGTGAGTGATTCTTGGGAGTGAATTTTGAATAGTAAAGGTGTTTTTGGCACAAAATCTTTTTATAGTGGTATTATTAATTCTCAGTCGGGATGTTTTTCCCATAGGGACATTTGGAGGCCCTTTATTCCCTTTAGGGTTAATTTCTTTATGTGGACTACCTTATTGGATAAGATTCTTACCCTCGATCACCTTTTTTTGATAAATGAAAGATTTTATTAAAGGGGGATAAGGTATCCCCCAAGGAGAACCAACAAGGCCCTAAGGCCAATAAAAAACTGTATATTTCTTAAAGGTAGAGGGTGGAACTTAGATAACATATGTGTTATGTGCATGTGTGAGGAAGAAACAATGAATCACCTCTTCATTCATTATCTGGCAGCTCACTTGATTTTGTAATTTTTCCCTTTTAAGCTTAATGTTTCGTGGGTGTTTCCTTCCTCCTTCAGGAGCCTTATCTTAGAATGTTGGCTTAGGGACTTAGAAGGTATGCCCAACTCCATTTGGCTCCTCTGTCTTGGGAGTATTTGTTGGGGGATTCGGAAGGAGAGGAATAAAATAATTTTTTAGGGTACCTCCCCCTCTCCTGATAGGTTGGTTGTTGCGGTGGTTGGGATGCTTGTAGAGTGGTGTTTGGCTTTCAGGGATTTTAGTTTGGATGATAGGGACTTGCTTTGGAGCTCTCATATTTAGGGGGGCATTCCCGTGTTTGGATGTGTTGTTTTTTTTTGTTTCTTTGTTGTTCTATGTTGTCTCTTTTGTTTTTTTTGTGGGTTACACTTTCTCAGTGCCTTGTTTTTTGTTTTTTTTTTTGAAATTTAATGAAATTATTTTTCAAAAAAAGGGGTAAGCAAGCTGTTAGGTACAAATGGGTTTATAAGAAGAAAGAAGGATCCTCTAGAGAAGGTGGAGACAAGTATAAGGCATGATTGGTAGCAAAGGGATACGCACGAAAGGAAGATGTGGACGTCAATGAAGTGTTTTCTCCACTTATGAAGCATACCTCCATTCGTGTTTTGCAAACCATAGTTGTATTATTTGACTTCGAGTTAGGACAACTTGATGTCAAGACTTAGGACGCCTTTCTTACATGGTGATCTTGAGGAGAAGATCTACATGGATCAGCCAAAAGGGTTCAAAGTTTAAGGAAATGAAAATCATGTCTACAAGTTGAAGAAATCGTTGTATGGCCTAAAGCAGTCACCTAGTCAATGGTACTAGTGGATTGACACATTCATGGCATCACAAGGTTACACCAAAAGTGAGTATGATAATTGTGTTTATTTTAGATAACTTAATGATGGGTCGTTTATTTATTTACTTTTGTATGTTGATGGTATGCTTATTTCTTTGAAAAATATGTCTGAAGTAAATGAGTTGAAAGCTCAGCTTAGTAGGTTTTAAGGTCAACTTAGCTAAATCAAGTATGACAAGAATTAGAGTTGAAAGGCAAAAATTATATGAATTTGCAAAGGATTTTGGTTGCAAGGTGGAAGAATGACCCCTAAAATATTTGGAGCTTCCATTGGGGGGAAATTAAAAAAAAAAAAAAAAAAAAAAACCTTTTGGGATCCAGTGGTGGAGAAAGTTTAGAAGAAGGCATGTTGGAAAAAAACTACATCTCGTTGGGTGGGAGAATTACGTTGATCAAAGCTGCTTTAAAAAATATTCCGGTATACTACATGTCAATTTTCAAAGTTCCGGCAAAAGTCATCAAAACCATTGAACAAAGTTAAAGGAATTTCTTATGGGAAGGCGGAAATGAGAAGAAGGATCACTTGGTAAAGTGGTTTGAGGTTTGTAAACCAACAAAATTATGAGGTTTGGGAATGAGGCATCTTAAGGAAATGAATATGACTTTGTTAAGTAAATGGTTGTGGAGATTTTTGGTTGAAGGGGACAACTTATGTCATTCCATTATTTCACGTTGATATGGTTTAGATTCAAATGGGTGAATTATAATCCTCGACCCTCCCGATCCATGTCGCTAGTTTGGAAAAGTGTTCTCAAAATCTTTCATTTTTTTCTTCCTCATATTCGATTTGTAATTGAAAATGGTAGATCAACCAAGTTTTGGAAGGATCTTTGGTGAGGTGACCATACTCTTTCTCATGAATTCCCACGGTTATATCGTCTAGTTGTCTATAAAGATGCATTTGTGGCGGATGTCCTTTCTCCTTCACCAATTAGGTTGAATTGGAATTTTCCTTTTGATGCAGTACAAGGGAGAAGATACCACAAATTGATGTAGGGTAATTCCAAAACCCTCAAACAATGGCTAGATTTAAAGTGTAAAACCAAAAATTTTCAAAAATTGAATTTAGTAATTCAAGTAGCCACAAAAATTTAAAAATCAGAACATAAAATCACAGAAAGAAGATAAGGAGTTAGAATAGAAAAAGATGAGAAAGGATCCCAAAAGGGTATTTTTTGTAATTTTGGATAGAAAATCCAAAAATTACCAAAATGTCCCTTTGACTCATCAAAAAATTCTAAAATTTTTATAATCGTTTCTGACGTGTGTCAGGGTTCTATAGTTAAAATTTCATAAAATTCCGATAAGATTTAATGGGTCAAATCAAAGAATTTCAAAAAAAGTAAAGGTTCTTTAATGGAGGTTTCAAGAGAAGGAAGAAGAAGAAATAAATAATAATAGAAAGAATGAGAAGAGAATAGTATGGAAAGAAAGTGAAACTTAGGAAGAAACTAAGAGATAAAAAAAATAGAGATATATCTCGAAGGAGAGAGGGAGCTTGTGGCTACACCTATGGAAGAAGAAGAGAGAGGAAAGCCATGAGTGACATCAACCCTTGGAGAAGGAGAACATGGCTACAACCACACATTGGGAACACCAAAATCTTAAAAAACTTGTTTATTCTTCACTATCAAATTATGGGGGAGGGGTTGTCTTTAAATAGGCTTACAACCTTAAGCAATTGGAGACTGGCCAAAATTATAAACTTCCTAAAATCCTAGACTTGCTAACCAAGTTTTTTATAACAAAAAAATTTTCTTTCCTAAAATCTAAAACTACTCAAACTTAAGACTTTCTAAAAAACATTATTCCCGTTTTTAGTGACCAACCCTTAGTAATTTGGTAATAACTTTCCCAAATCACTTCGGATTTGTGCAATTTTGGTTTCATTAGAAAGGTAACTGAATAACTTATCTAATAATACCAAAATCAAGCCAAAAAGTCAAGTTTTGGCCATAGAAAAACTAGGTCCAAAGTGAAAAACAAGACTATAACTAAAAACCCAAAAAAACTAAATTAACCATAGCACTATTGGCCTTATTACAAAATT
The DNA here is from genome assembly GCA_025762735.1 of Platanus orientalis. Classification (NCBI taxonomy): domain Eukaryota; kingdom Viridiplantae; phylum Streptophyta; class Magnoliopsida; order Proteales; family Platanaceae; genus Platanus; species Platanus orientalis. The sequence goes on from JAOXJP010205727.1 coordinate 10,750, forward strand.
AATCCACCCCTTAAGTAACTAAGGCAACCCATACATAACACAAGATTTAAATCTTGTTCTTGTGTGGTGGCACTTACATAAGTCGCATAATGTTGTTTACATCAGTTTTCATTTACCTTTTCAAGAGACAAATTTCTTTTTGAGATTCTTTTGTACCGTATGGCTTTTGGATAATCATTAAGATGTTTGATAGCTTCAGTACTCATCATTAGGGGTGGCAATTCGTGTTGGCAGGTTGGATTCGTGTCGTGTCGAGATAAGGGTACTATATGGCTCAACCCTAACCCAACCATTGATTAATCGTGTTAAAGCGGGTGGATCAGCTTTGACTAGAAACACGTTTACAATCAACCCTAACCCGCATATTTCATGTCGGGTTCATGGGTTATGTGGTAATTCATGTTGGCGGGTCATATTCGTGTTGTGTCAAAACACGTTTACAATCAACCCTAACCCGCTTATTTCATGTCGGGTTCATGGGTTATGTGGTAATTCATGTTGGCGGGTCATATTCGTGTTGTGTCAAGTTGAGGGTATACGACTATATGGCTCAATGCTAACCTGATCCATTTATTGTGTGTGTCAAAGCTGGTTGACCTGCTTTGACCCGAAACACTTTTACAGTCAACCCTAACCCGGTTATTTTGGGTTGGGTTTGTGTCGGGTTCACGGGTCGTGTCAAACATTGCCACCCCCACTTATCATCAGTTCCAATTTTCAACACTAAGGTTGGATCTGTTGGAAGTTTTTCCCTGCCATGTTTTGCAAGGTCTTTGAAGGAATAAAGCACCCAGATCTTTCAAAGTAAAAGCTTGGAGGAGTGGTAAGAAAAGAAGGTTATTAATGGAGGACTCTTCTTCAAGGATTAGGTTATTTAAGGACAAATGTGTATGAGATCAGGGCTATGTTGAAAGGTCTGAAACATATTTGGGTTGATTGTAGGCTATGTAACAAAAGATTTTGTAGTAAAAATAACAGAAAAACAAGGAACTATAATAGAAGAAGAAAAAGATGATCAACTAAATTCACACTTTTTTTGGTAATCAACTAGTCACTGGTTGGAACCTAGGAGTCACACTTAGGGTTAAAAAAAATTACTCCTTCAAAATTGTGGAGTCATGCTAGAGAACAAATAGCCATAGGTTTTGGAAATTTCATTCATTTATCAATTTCTCTCTTTCTCTCTCTCTCTCTCTCTCTCTCTCTATATATATATATATATATATATATA
>JAOXJP010205738.1:0-11980 GCA_025762735.1 Platanus orientalis
GGGGTGTCGTAATCACTAGAGGAGAGGGAGGGGGAGGGGTAGTTTAGGTATAGGAAGTATTAGGGGAGGGGTATAAAAGAAAAAAAAAAAGGGGAAAAGGGACTTAGAAATTTGATCGGTGCTAATAGAAACTCTCTAAATACAACTAGGTATTCATTTGAAAAAAACATTTGTGTCATATAGAGGTGTCAACAAGCCGAGCTTGGATTCTGTCACATGAAAGCCAAGCCAAGGATTAGCACAGGCTTGCGAAGGTAAGCTCAAGTTTGGTTCAACTCAACATGCCAAAATAAAAAAGGCTAACATCTTAATGGTCCATATGCCTAATATGTCTCATTGGAAAATTGATATTACAACAATATATAACATTATTATAAAATTATTAACCAACCGAAGCTCCTAATGAGTTGAGCTTTTAGCGAGCTAAGTTTAGTAAAACTCGGCTCAAGCTCACTTAAAAAAACGAGTTTAAATCAATGCTTAGACTTGGCTCACCAAGCTTAAAATAAGATTTAAGCTCAGCTCATTGACATCCCTAATCTCAAACCTTTGTAGGCATACCATTCATTGACACATGATTTGTTTTATATCTCTTTTTGAACACCTTTTTCAATTGAACACTTTTTTGTTGCTAGTTCAATTGAACACTTTGCTGGATGCTTTTAACCCCTACCACACCACATGTCAACTTATAGTTCACCACATACACTATAGACACTTTTTCATTGCAGTACATCTATTCCAATTGACTCTTTCTAATAAGTGTCATTTATAATTAAATAATACAATAAACTATAATTACATATAATACGTATACAAAACATTTACTGAGTTAAGATTTTAGTAATCTAAGCTTAGTATAGATTAACTCAAATTCACTTAGCTACTAAGCTCAACCAAAAGCTTGGACTCAACTCTATAAGTTTTAAACAAGGCTCAAGCTCAAATCATAACAAACCAAGCTCCAAGTTGAACCATGCTAACTTGATTCATTGGCAACCCTAAAGAAAATGGATACAAAAAAGAGGGGTTTATTAGGTGTAACTCTTATTTTTATTTTATTTTTGTAGAACCCCTCTTGTTATTGAGAATTTAGAAGATAAGTTGTAGCATGCCATGTCCATGTGTCATGTAACAACTTCTTAAGCATCAGTTTTGCCTACAACAATTATCAAAAATATGTTTGAACAAACTAATCAATGTCAGGATTAACAAAACGTGCGAGACACGTATCCAAACATACCCTATTGACATTTTTCAGGAACGATGGAATAAACCAATGTTCTTTAGATTTAGATGTATAAATCCCATAGGAAGAATTATGGACTAGAAGCTCTATTTTATGGAATAAAGGAATGATTCTTTTATCTAGTTCCATCCAAATGAAGTCGTCTGCCAGTGTCCCGTGCTCGGGTGGTTGCGGCATCTCTCTCCCTTCCGGAAGATGTGGGGTCGAATCTCTTGGGGTCAAATTATGTGATTAAGTGGTTGAATAAAAATTAAAAAAAAATAAAATAAAATGGTCTTACAGTTCTAACTCTCTTTACAGTCCAAACGGTTATATCACAGTCTCAAAAGTAGTTGTGATTGGATTGTAAATTAATTTTAAATGTCAAATCACAACATTTATATGACTGTGATAAGCCCGTTTGGGCTGTCCGGAGATTTGGAGCCGTAGATGATTTCATCTATGTTCCATCACATCCTTCATGAGAACGTGGACGAATGGATGAACCGTGAACATGCAAACGTCGTGGCTCGTGAGGGGTAACAAGGTTCAAGTGCGGACGAAACCATCCACGCACAAGACATACACGTGACAAAGACTTTTCCTGTTCTCCTTATCTAGCCTTTTACAAAATGGGTACCACAAAAAATTTAAAAGAATAAGATAAAGATAAAGTGGGAAGAATAAACAAAGATAAGGAGGTTCCAGTCAAGGTGCGTCCTGTGATCCTAATATCACACGGTTTAGAAAACTAAATGCCAGCAACTTGAATAGATAACCCATAGTTTTGCGAAGTGGACCAGGCTAGAACCAGATAAGTTTATCGGTTTGATTGTGGTCCACTCTATATGATTGTAATTCATTAAAATATAAAATATTCTAAAAATAGTTATTAGAAGAAGATTATGTTAGCATTTGGAAAAACTTATTTACAACAACTTAGGACTTGTGGCGTTCCAGAAGTAGTCGTAAGTCTCTAAGTTTTTGCATTTGATTTGTGAGTTAAAAAGTTATTTATACATAGTAATAAGTTGGAAAGAGAGTTGGAAAATCAATCTATTTTCAAGTTGGGATCCAACAACTTACCAGATAAGTTGAGTCATTAACTTATGTTGGGAATTTTGATGGAATGAACAACTTATTTTTTCAAGTCAAAAGTCAATTATAAGTTTAACCGATTGAGCAAAAATATATTTAAATTTCAAGGAAAGGGATCCATCTAAAAATTTGAATGAGGTTGCAAAAGCTAAAAGTTAAGATTTTTTTTACTTTTTTTGACATGTTGTCATCTGATAAGGATTCTATCTGGCCTCCTTATAACCTGTTAGTGTTAGGACCTGTTTGGCCTAACAGGTTGACATGTCACTGAAAAAAGGGGGTAGTGAAAAAACCAACCTCCTTTTTCCAGTGATGTCTCGACCTCTTATGCCAGACAGGTCGTAACATGCCATAAAGAGGCGGGCGGATAGGATCCATACCAGTTGTCGTCATATTAATAAGGAAGTTAATGTTGAATTTAATTGGTTGCCCAAAAATACAGTTGATGAATGGTTGTGGAGTTACCCTTTTTGATACTGATAAACATCAATTTCCCCTCCCTATGTGTATAGTTTAACTACTAAATCTGTGATATTTAAAATGAAAATAACTACACGTCCAAACAAAGAAAAAAGATCAACAAGTCCCACTTTACCAAATAGTCTTCAACTCTTGTTTTCTAATGGGGTACCATGTAAATAGAACCCCCACAAATAATAATAATAATAATAACAATAATATAATAATAATAATAGTAAATAAATAAATAGAGAGAAATCAACTATCGTACAAGGTAGATTTATTTTACTGGGGGTTGTTTTATTCTCTCTCAAACAGTGGGTCTTCGACCATTGATCCGAGAGTAGAACATCTCTCCAATTAGATTGGAGATTATCCAAACTTTTTTTTATTTATAAGGTTTGCAAATAATTGTGTGATGCAATTCTTGACATATTATACTTTTGAGATTAAATATCAAATATATATATATATATATGGTTTAACCCAATAGGATGGTCCAGATTGTGTGTGTGTGTGTGCGTGCGTGTGTGTACGCGTGCATGTTTTGATAAAGGTTTTCAAAAGTGGCATAGCCTTACTTTCAAAGGAAGCCATTTTAAATGTTAAAATGTTGCTATCAACAATTAAAAGTCAAGGATAAAAGTTGATTGTGTTAGATATTCTTAAGATTGGATATCTCTATATTGATATTTAAAATATTGGCAAACAATATTCAGTTTATATATTTATTTTCGGTAAGGATGAACAAAGTTTTAGCTGAATTTAGTTAGTTCAACCACGTCATACTATCCCACTAATTTGATTTGAATATACAAGTCTTCTATGGTTCAGTATAGACTGATCAACCAAACTGAGCTAAACTTAATCAGCCAAAAACAATAAAAATAAGGGAAATGATCAAGTATATTATTCCTTGTGATGAGGCTATAAGCCACTGGATGGAATCTGTGGGTTTTTATGCCAATTTATAGAAAGTATGGAGGTGTTAACATGAAATTTAATGCAATGCTATTAATACTAAAACCTGTGGGTATGGTTATGGTGAGGGTGGATTGTATCTGCTCCTCTCCGTCCCCTGTCAGGGGGCAAGCACATTAGCACCGACAAATAATTTTCACTTTTTTTTTTTTTTTTTGGGGGGGGGTGCATTTCACTTGTTGGCACTGATGTGCCCACCCCTTGACATGGTGCAAAGAGGAGCGTTAGATAAGAGGAGCAGATACAATCCACCCTTGGTTATGGTCGTTCACTTTCAAGACCTTGAATAGTTTAATGTGAGAGGATAACAATACCTACAACTAGACCCCCAAGATTTGGTGTGCTCCTTTAACGAACGCCTAAGGTCTGCCCACATGCAAAGGCACGACACGTAACATTGAAATGTAAGTGGCATTTGTTACAACAATTAGCATCAGACATTATAACAATGGGAGAAAATTCTGTGTCCTAGGACCACCGTCCCCAAACCCCCTCCCCTCCCCCCCCAAACACACACACAGAGGGGGGTATGGGCAAAAGGTGCATGAGGCCCATATCCCCCCTGTGATTGGGGAACAGTGCTCCCTAGACACAAAATCAACTCCTATAACAATTGTTTTTTGTGCAAGTAAAATGAACCCGTGTGATTTTTTGGGAGAGATAGAGGGAGAAGACATAATTCGATATTTAATGAGAGATTGTGATGTTTTAGTAGGTGACCAGAAGTTCTGCACAAAAAAAGGTATTCAACTTAAATAAGTAATTTATGAGAGAAAGGGGTAGAGACTTGGGAAAGATATTAATTTTGGCAAAAGATCAGTCCAAACAACGTTTCTGCAAGCATGCTTAGCATCTTGCTTGACCACCTAGCAAAAAAAAGGAAGGCAAAAACCCAAGCTATACCTTGAGTTTTTTTTTTGGATTCTACGTGGCACAGCTCGAGTAAGATTGCTTGTGGAAGCCTTGCTTGAGCCAATCTTTTTCCTTTAATTTTATTAGCAAGCACAGTGATTCAGTGAGAAGATTAGGCCAAAAATTGTAGATGGTAGAGTAGAAATTAGACTTTTAGCACCAAAAAATAGAAAAGGTATGAAAGAGAATGAGGAAATAGAGTTTAGAAATTTAATGAGATATTAAAGTGGAAGATATTTTATTACTAAATAGGATAAGAGATTAGCTAAAAAGACATGGACGGTGATTGTCTGTGATGAAAAAAGAAAAACCTTTGTAGATGTGTGAGAGATTGACACAATTGTTTTTGAATTCAAAGCAAATGTTCTGTGATAAAATGCCTCTGTAGTGTATATGGTGAATTATAAGCGGACATGCATTGTTTTGGAGGTAAGAGGGTTCAATTGAAAAAGTAGGTGGTCAAAAAAATATATTAAATTCAAAACACATCATGTGTCAATCACTGGCACATCTTCAAAGGTCTGTCTTAAAACAGACAATTAGTTTCCTTTTGAATTTGGTGCCTCTTTTTGGAAACCTATTTTTTCAATGAGAGATACTTTTTTCATCACAAAACATTTGTTTTCATGAACTTACCACTAATGTTTACAAAGCTAAAAAAAGATATAATAAATTAAGCTTGTAGCACAAAAAAATAGGTATTCAACTTAAATTATAAAATTATGAGAGAGGGGATAGAGAGTTTAGAAATAGGCGTGATAGATTTTACTACTAAATATGGTGAAAGATTAAGCCAAAAAACATGGATGGAAAGAAAGAGATTAGACTTTTAGCACAAAAAATGGCTGCCAAACTTAATTAGGAATTTATGAGAGAGAAGGGGATGAGACTATGGAAATTTAATGAGAAATTGAAGTGGGAGACTTTACTACGAAGTAGGGTAAGATGTTAGGCCAAAAAAAAACTTGAATGGCAAAGTAGAGATTAGGCTTTTAACCCATAAAATATGTACCAAACTTAACATAGGAATTTATGAGAGAGCAAGGGATAGAGACTAGAAATTTAATGAGAAATTAAAGTGGGTGAGATTTTATTACTAAGTAGGGTGAGAGATTAGACAAAAAACAAGGCTAGCGGGGTGAGAGATTAGCAAAGTCTAGATTAGGCTTTTAACCCGCAAAAATACTTTACTTAAATTACGAATTTATGAGAAAGGGGACGAAGAATTTAGTAAAAGATTTAATTAAGAGAGTTTATATTATTAAGCGGGGTGAGTGATTAAACAAAAAAAAACGTGGAAAACAAAGTAGATACTAAGCAAAAAAAAAAAATTGAATGGCAAAGAGATGAAATGTTGGAGTTCATGGAAAGAGAATAATGTGCTTTTTAATGGAAAAAAAAGTGGTTGTCCACTTGGCACCCCATTTGATTTAGAATTATCTATAAATTTTCTACTAAAAAAACATAATTCATTTTGAATCCAACCCCCGCCCCTGGATTTGGTGTGTGCCCCCTTAACGAATACCTAAGGTCTGTCCACATGCAGGGCTGGACACATGGCATCAAAAAGTGAAAATCACCCCCCAAAAAATGTAAACCACTTTTCGACACCATGTGTCCACCCCTGCATATGGGCAGTCGTTAGGTGTTCATTAAGGAGACACATCACCATTTTATTGTATATATATGTGGAAGAAAATGTTCTGTGACGAAAATGTGTATGGTGAATGATAAATTGACATGTGCTGTGTTCGGTTAAAAATGTCCCCAAAAGTGTTTAGATGAAAAAGTATGTATTCAAAAAGAGACACCAAATTCAAAAACCCATCATGTGTCAATCAATGGCACACTTATAGAGGTCTGTGTTGACAATCATTATATATATATATATATATATATATATATCACGTGTGTAAGAAATGATATGTGAAAAGGTAAAACCCCTTAAAATGTATAGTTAAGTTTGTTTAGGTGGAACACACCCTCACAGAATTAAAAAATTCTTGAAGCCTGAATTTCAAAGAAACATCGTTGTATATTCTGTGGTTGATCTGTTAGCCAAATATGGGGCCAAGTCCATTGCTCAAGAAGCATGGCACTCTTTTCCTCCCTCTTGGTCAGGTGATGTGCTGTATTTTGATGAGTCTGCTCTTGGGCAGACTCCTTCTCTCTAATTTCAATATATGATCATCTTATCAATCAATATATATATATATATATATATATATATATATATCCAATCCAATGGTTGGCCAATTTATAGTCCCTTTTAAAAATCTGCAAGTGACTAAGCAGCCCTCAGTTTTCTAAAGTGAGAATAATTTTCTGAACCATGTGGACAAGTGACCATTGCAAGGAACCCCGCATCTACGTGAGTTAAGAGGCACTCTAGTGTATCTTTTGGGGGATTTCCTTTTGCTTTGATTATCGGTAGTTTAATAGAGCCACAAATTTCTTGTCTGAGTAGTTTATTTTGTATAATATAGTACTCTTCTGTACCTATAGTTTTCGCTTATAATACATGGCAGTAGACACTGCTGGTAAAAAAAATATACACTCAAAGTTCATTAAAGGGGAATGGCTCAACACTGTTTTCAATGGTAAATTAGAGTCATGACTAAGCCCTATTAAAGTGAAGGTTATGAGAATTGTGATTGTAACTAAGAGTTATAACTCCTAGAAACAACAACAATAACAGGTTTATCCCAACTACTTGGGATTGGCTACATGAATTATGTTCCCCCATTGCACTCTATCTAAGATCATATCTACCATCAAATCATAGGCCACAATGTATATCATCAATATTTCAACCCAAATCAATTGTGGCCTTCATATTGTCCTTTTAGCGCATTCAACTTGTATCATCTTACTAAATCTCACTATTGTAGTAATTGGTCTTTGTATCAATCGACTTTCCCTCACTCTATGCATGTGTTGCCTGCTATTGTTCAACATTCTACTCCATAAACCATAATTGGTCTTGTAGCCGCTTTATAAAATTCATCCATTTAATTTTAGTAGTATTCATTTATCTCACAACACTCTAGAAACACCTCTCCACTTCAACCATCTCGCTCTAATTCTATGAACATTATATATATATATATTGTTACAAATGTCCTCATTGTTACAAATGTCCATTGCTAGAATAAAAGATATTTTCTTAGGAAATATTGTGCCATTCCATTTGTGAGAGTTATGATCTATTACTGCTATAACTGTCATAGCATGGGTTGTTTTATTGCATACTCTTGGGACATAAAAAATGGTCACATTAGAAAAATGGAGAATAGGTGAGTAGCATTTTGAAAATATATTCCAAAATTTCCAATATGTGAGAGTATTTTGGGTTGTTAAGGAGATTCATGATCAATATATTATCTCCTTCTATCTAAACTGGAACAATTGAGAATTCTTGCAACAACTTAATGCCCAAATAAAATGCCATTGCTTTTGCCTCTTCTGGACTACAAGCCTGAAATTTCGAGAAATCTCTAACAATTGTTGCAACCGCACATAGTCTTTTCGTTGCTCCATCAACATTGATCTTGAATGTGCTCGTTCTAAGAAGAATCCAACGAAGTGGATGGGATGGAGATGAGTGTGATACCATGTCATCGTTGTTAATGTAGGATGTATTTGTCAATCCCATTCCAAACCTAAGTAAGTACATGTTGTACTGTGATCATTGAATTGGTCGTACTTATATGTATATTATAATATTTAGTAATATAAGTCCAAGTCAAATCCAGAAGAAGCTTCAAGAAAGCCGAGAATACCACAAGCATAAGAAACTCAAGCAAAATGTGAAGAACTCGAGAAGTCTCAAGATCCAGTACAAAGTCACCTCAAGAAGCCAATCCAATGCTCAAATGTAAAACTGGTAAATGTTGGTAAGTGGGTGTTTGGATATGAACCTGACCTTAGGTGGATTTTGAATGGTTTAGAAATGGGTTACCCAAACTTAGAAAATGTCCCAAAAAGGTTGGACCAATGATGAACCAAATTGAAAAAAATTAAGTAATACAAAAATGCGCTAAAAAATAAAAGTGGCCATAACTTTTAATTCTGATGTCAGCTTGCAACTTGTAAGTACTAAAAACAATTGCCTTGACAAAGTCGATAAGAGTATAGAACAGGGGAATCGGACCAATTCAAAAACTAGAAGATCAATTTGATAGTTAGTGGTCAGATCCAAAAATTAGCACATTGATCTGAATGCTCTTTAAAAGGGCCCTAAACTGACAGAAATGTGACGGATCGATCTGAAACTTCATGATTAATCCGAAGCGCTAGAATTTGAAAAAATCCATATTCGAATCTCTTCAAATGATTATATTTTTTATTGTTGGAAAGAACTATTGTGGGACTTTTTAGCTTTTTTTTTTTTTTTTTTAAGCTCTGTTAACAGGGAATAAACACCAAAGGTCTAATAACACAAATGATTAATTTCTAAGTCAATTTGTGAAAAAAAAAGTCTTTGTGAGCCTATTAGTCAAATCCATTAATGTTCTACCAAGGAGCATTTTCCAATAATTAAATTTATGTGAATGTAGTGTTGAAGGCTTCCCGAATTCATAGTTAGACTTGTTGGAAGCATTTGAGAGCTAAACCACATACTTAAACCATTGTCTCTCTAAAAAAAAAAGGCAGGTCATTATAGTTAAATTAACATACAAAGATCAAACCCAACATAAGGAATAAGTTTCTCAACTTTAACCAAGTTCGTAGCCTTCATTAGAGTCATCGGAGACAGATTCTCATAGCATTTGTTGAACCCAAGTGCGGGTTATCATCATCCATTGGAGTTACTAGACGAAACACGCCCACTGGAGCCATTGGAAGCATATTTATAAGACAAGTGGATTCTCATGGAGCTTGTAAGTAAACTTTCAGGTTTACTAATTTTCCCTATAATAGATGTGAAAAACTATTAATAAAAATTAATCAGCTCGTGGCTGAGCCATTAAAAGTGGACGTAGGCCAAGAGTGTCGAACCACTATAAAATCAATGTGTTCATTGTGTGATTCTCTTCTTATTTGTGATTCATTATTTGTATTGCTTAATTAATTGCCTTCTTTATCTTTCATGCAATTTATCTTGTGAAAATGAAGTTAAAAATATAATAAAAACATTGAAACTATTTACCCTCTCCCACTCTGCTAAAGGTTGCTATAGTGAGTGACAGAGCCTTGTAGTACAGTAGAGTCGTTTGATTACTTTACTTAAGTCACGTATTTGCTACATAATTAAGTTAAATCTTAAGTAAATTAAAGAGAAATAAAATTTGGACTTAACAGTTAAATAAATCCAAAGTGACGGTCGGATCTTATTCACCCCCCTCTAGGATCATCGGATATCAATCTTCTGCACTTTCAATCCTATGAATTCGTTGGAGGCTCTTGTGTATTGTTGTAAGCCTTTGATAGCATCATAACACTTGCAAGTAAGGATTTTGCCAAAACCAATTTCATTTCAAACACCAACATGTTCTAGGCCATCCAGATACACCATAAAATAAATAGCTCATTGATAAAAGGCTTGGTTGGATGGGGGGAGGGTGTTAACCATTCCATGATTTATTCTTGGAAATATTTTTAAGACTCTGAGACCCAGAGGCGAGCCAAACCATAACACTTTAGCTAACTCACATTAAAAGAACAAATGATTGGTAGTTTCCACTTCATACCCACAAATTGGATAATTTGCTACACAACTTGGAATAAATCGTGCCATGATACTTTTTAAGGGAAATGTTTCAATGATGCATCTCCAAATGAATAATAGTCCTCTAAGGGGGACATTTTTCTCCTTCCATAAATGTTTTTAGAATTTCGAGTTTTCCTCTTCATTGGGATGAAATGTGGCTCCCACTAAATCAAGTATCATTTTGTACATTGATTTTACACACTGATTTTGCTATAGATTTACCATACAAGGTTTTTGTCCAAATAAGTTTATTATCTTCCATATATTCACCCTTACGTAGATGGATTTTTAAAATTTTGGTTGTGGTCACCATGTCAAATAGATTTCTAATAATTTCCTCATTCTAAGTTTGATCCCTATAATTAATGAGATCCTTGACCCATGGTATAATTTTTGCTTCATGCCCAACCCCATCTAAAAGTAAAGGTCAATATGGGAGCCATGGATCATGCCATACATTAATATTCACTCCATTTCCAATTAGCCAACATGCCCCTTCTTTTAAGATACATCTATTCTTCATAACATCCACTCACGTATGAGAAGCTATCTTTGGATATTTTCTTGTCTAGAATGGCTGACCTTTTAAACATTTAGTTTTAAAAGTTTGGCCTAAGTTGCATTTGGATTTTCTAGGAAGCGTCATCTTGGTTTTGCAATAAGAGATTTATTGATAATCTCCGTTTTCCTAATACTGAGTCCCCCTTTTCCTTTTAATTGTTGAATAAAAATATCAAAGCTTTGAGATATACGCGACATTCTCCTTTAAATCCCCGCCAGAAGTCTCTTTAGAGTGAATTTATTTGCTTGCATATGGATCTGGGTATAATATTTGTTTCCATGAAATACACTGGAATTGCTGTAAGTACTGATTTGATTAGAATTGTTCTTCCTACATGAGATAGTGTTTTTCCCTTATAGTATTTTAACCTGAATTCTAGTTTCTGGATTATGAATTTATAACTATCATGTTTAGTCTGCTCCAAAAGTAAGTGACATCCAAGAACTTTGCATTTTTTTTTCATATCTTGCACCCCCATTAAATAGATTAATTCATTTTGCTTTTCTTGATTGGGGTTGTAGTTTAAGCATAACAGGGTGGTTGTGATCATTGTTAATTGTTTGCAGGTGTAAGACAAATGCCTCTATGTTATTTCCCTCATTGTGCATGATTGAACAAAGATAACGACTATATTATCAACAATATTCTTAATTATGGTAGTATATTTAGGATCAAATTGATTTCTATTATTTATTTATTTTATAGTTTGCTGACTCCCCGAGTCGACTCCTTGACTCCACTCTTAAGCCTCCCGAGTTGAGTCATGTTGTTAACTCTGAACCATACCTAACTCATTGAGTCAAGTTATTAACTCGGTAAATTCATTTGACTCGGACCAATTCATGTGACTCAGCTGAGTTTTATAAACCTTAGAATGACTCAAAGCCAAATAAGAACATTATAAAAAATCTAATTTTTTGGGAGCTTGAGGTTTCTTTTTTAAAGTCTTCGACAAATGAGTTTATAAGACATTTAAAACCCCAAAAGAAAGAGAAAGTAAAGAACTTGGAAGAATGAAGATTAAAGT
>JAOXJP010205749.1:0-11979 GCA_025762735.1 Platanus orientalis
ACCCTGGCCCGAGCCCGGTCTATAATTTGAGGGCCGGGCCTGGGCCTACTATGACCCGGCCCGTGCCCACCCCTACTTTCATTAGCCACCTACTTTTTCAACTTAACACTTTTTTGGACCCTTTTACCCCCAAAAGCAGCACATGTTTGCTTATAATTCACCATAGACACTACAGAGGCATTTTTATCACAGAACATTTGCCTTGGTGAACGAAAGGGAGAAGAGGCTGGGTTGGACAGCCTCATAAGTTTGGGAAAATGATCTCAACCGTTGGATTTAATAAAATTCCAATGGTTGTATCTATGGGTAGGATCGAAGCTAACCTTACATGTAATACTTCAATTAGGAGCAAAAATCAGGTTTAAGTGAAGCTTCCCATATGATTTAGACGGTACAAACAATTGATTCAGCTAGTGATACCCTGCATAAAAGTTTACAATTTTTTAAGAACTCATTTTCATACTTTATAGTTGCTGGTTGAACAATTGTAAAACTTGAAAAAGGACATCTAAACACTCGGAAAAACATAACCACATAGCTTGAATCATACCATATATTTGTATAACAATATGCAGGTAGAGATTGGAGAACAATGCAAAATGCTCATGGCTCTTGCCATGGATTTAAGACAATGACATCTCAGCCAATGAAGGGGGGATCAAAATAAGTAGCACCATGGCTATTGCAGTTTGGTTTGCGATTTATTAAAATTGAAATTATAATTTATACTAGTGTTAATTCATAGAAATGTGATAAATCTAACATGTTCTATAATTTAAGTTCCTCCTCCAAAACAAGAATGAAAGACGGGTTCTTTTAAGCAATCGGGGAAAACACGGGTCCCTATCCTTCCCCCAATACTTCGAATTACAAAATTGACCATTTCATTTACGTTAGAGCTTTGTGTCTCTAAATAGAATTATAGCTGCAACCATATACCCCTTTAATAATCTCATAATATTGTATCACTAGCAAATGAACCCGTGTCCATGGGTTACGCCCTGAAAAACTGAAACATTGGGAGAAAAAAAGAAGTGAGAATTAACATATAAGTAAATCAAGGGATGTTGAACAGTGCCCCCACACCCCCCCCCCCTCTCCCAAAAAAAAAAAAGTGGAAATCACTTTTGGCCTTGATGTGACCACCCCTTGACCCCCCAGCGGAGGTTAGCATACAAGGGGGAAGCGGACACAATCCTCCCTCAAAAAAATGTTGTTATTAGGGTTGCTTGCACATAGAATTGGGCCAACCTAAGCCCGGCCTAACCCATCCTGAAAATGGTCCAAAATGGCCAAGCTTGGGTCTAGGCCTAATATAAAACCCAATTCAGCGCTGATGTGTCAACCCCCTGGTGCTGTTCACACCTATTTGTATGAATTTCATTTGTACCGAATCCCACCCGCTGATACTTGGTACCCTGTGTAGGGATACAAATAAACCGAATATGATTCGGATAGTGACATCTGTATTTTGTTCATTTATAATCGGATATTTTTTTAACAATAAATTATTTAATCAAATCGGATACATATAAGTTCATATTTGCAGACATGAATATGAACCGAATACGGATAATAATCGAAAATTAGCATCCTTGCCTGCGTGTGTGTGTGTGTAAATGGGCTGGCCCATCAGGAGTTTGGTCCATGATTGGTAATGTAATCAGGCCAGGCCCAGATTTGCAAAAATCTGTCGAAAGGATGGTTAAGAATAGGATTACCAAAAAGATATGAAGTTAATAACGGGCTAATGTCTGGGAGGTCTAAGAATCTCTAGGTTATGACCAAGCTACCAAGTGTATTGGTCCTCGCTAAGAGTTCAGCATCCAAAATGGGAGATTTTGCCAACAATTCCAGTTTTGGCCCAGGGCCAATCAAAGTTGAGTGGGTTAGACCAGCAGCCCAAACAACAACATTTCGAGATTATAGACCCACCTGTTCATGATCTACCAGTTCAAATAATTAGGAACCCACATTGCACGGTTCAACCAACTGACCATCTCATGTAACACATTATTATTCAATGTTGATAGTATTTAGTTCATTAAGTATCACCATGTAGTTGAAACAGTTACAGGAAGTTGGTAGTGTTGAAATATATTAATAGCCTGTTTGGAAGCCACCTGTAATGTAATCATTTCATTTGAGTTTCTCAAGGCATTTGTAGCCATGAGATGATGGTTTCCTAATGCACTCATTCAAATTTATACTGATTTGTTAACTACAATTAGAAATGAAGTCATCTTAGGTTTTTCTATAAAATGAAATGTCTTATGTTATCAAGCACAAATGACTGTAAATCTGAATGAATTCATCACAAACCATCTCGTTGTGGGTGAAAAAGCCTAGTAAAACTCAAATGAAATGATTCCATTACAGGTGGCTGCCAAACGCAGCCTAAGTATATTAACTCATCCCTCTCCTATCACCTTAGGATTTTAGGAGAGACAATTAATTGCTTTTATTTAGGATGGTATCATAGCAGATTTTAAGTCACGAGTTCAAATCCCCCCATGGATGCAATTATTCTATCAGGTCCCACACATGTTTCCCCCATGTTGAATGTTCAGGAGTGTCCCTCGTGAGGGGGAGTGTTGAAATATATTAAGTATGTTAACTCATCCTTCTCCTATCACCTCAGGGTTTTAGGAGAGATGGTTAACTGCTTTTATTTAAGAGGTAGTTGGCCAAAAGACATCTCATTGCAAAAATGGTTGTATCTCTAGCACTCCTTATCAAACCAATGTAATTCTTGATGCATTGGAAAGATCTTAACAAGTAGTACAATGTCGAGCAAATTGATCGATTAAAATGCATAATAGCATCATCGGCCATGTAATATTGGAAAGCCCTCCAAATTTGCAGTTAAGAGAAAAAGAATAGTGCAAACAAAGTCACACTAGTCCAATTTTTATGTACTTATGATGCAAAATATGTAAACATAATATTCATAATTTTCTGTCATGTTCAATTTTGGGATTTATTTTTAGTACTAGGCTCCAACTTACGATCTTTAAAAATACCATATAAACCAGTATTTGAGAATCTAACTCTATTTCGAAGTCTAAATAGCCCCCAACAACTGTGAAAAAAGAGTGTCATATGATTTTATTTTTTTTTTGGATAACCGAGGTATCTAGACCTCTTAGAGCACCTGACTATGTCCTAGGGGCATGTGTACTCTTTGCCTCTCCCATACACCGGGTAAATTGGGTTTTTTACGCTTTGACAAGTGGCCCAAAGGGGGGTGTGATTCGAACTCAGGACGTCCACCTCATGAGACGTGATCCTAGCCAACTGCGCCACCCCTTGGGGTTTGTATGATTGTTTCTTATTAGTGAATCAAGCAAAGAAGCTAGAGAATAGTTGAGGAAAAGTTCCCACTCAATTATTCTGCGTTATGATGTGGATGGTTCTCTCTATTTCTCTAATTTTGTTTCACAATATTGAGAGTCTAAGTCCTGCTGATTGAAATTTGGAACGAATATCTCATCTCTAAGTTTTTACCTTATTTATATTGTTTTCGCCCGAAAAAGGAAACAAATGTTATGTGATGAAAAGTGTTGAAGTCTCTGTGTGATGAGCTATGAACTGACATGTGGTGTTTTGGGGGTTAAACCTGTTGGGAAACCACACTTTCTCTATTCCCTTGTGGAAATCAATGGAGCAAAAACCAAATGGAAATAGAATACAATATAAACACAAGAAATAGGAAAGTAAATAATAAGAGAAGATACACAACAATACGCCAAGGTTTTTAAAGTGAAAAACCTGAAAGGGAAACACCACGGGACACTTGTCCACGCAAAATATTCCGCTAAATAAAATATGAAATGGGTACAAGGTTGGATCTCACCAATACAAGAGAATATACTAAGAAGCCTTGAAGAGAATGACACAGATTTGTGTATGCTCACAATCCCTTGATAAAACACCAATATTTACCTTTTTCTCTAATTTTCTTCTATCATTCCCAAGAAGAAACCTCCAACCTCAAAACACTTAAACAAAAACAGGAACCTTGCTTTAGATCTTCAATCACCCAAAAACATGAAGAAAAAACCAAACCCAAAGAGGATCCACAAAACCCCCTTTCTTTTTCTTCTTCCTTACTCCCAAGCAAAACCTAGGTTTTTTTTTTCTTGTCTCACTACCATTTTTCCCTTCATGATTCTTGTCCCTCTATTTTTTTCTTTTTTTTTTTATTTTACTAAGAGTCAAAGATTTTTTTTCCCACTAAGCAGTGGGTCCCACCTCCCATGAGGAGGGACACCCGACAATCTCCCCCTCCCGATTCATGAGGAGGGCTTCACCCTACACATGCCTACAATGTTACAACACATGGAAATTCTTATCCATGTGAATCTTCTCCAACGATAACAACTTGTTTTCTAAAACATCTCGTATCCAGTGATACATCAAATCTATGTGTTTGGACCTGGAATGAAAGCTTGATTTCTTACTAAGGTAGATGGCACTTTGATTGTCACATTAAACAACATGTTTACTCTGCTTCAAACCCAGTTCTTGAAAAAACCTCATCATCCACATCTCCTTGTAGGCTTTTGTAACAACAATATATTTGTCCTCTATAGTGGATAAAGCCACACACTTTTGTAGATTGGATTACCATGACATGTTCCTCTTACATAAGTAAATAGATACCCCGATGTAGACTTCCTAGAGTCAATGTCTCCATCAATATCTACATCTATATAACCTTCTAAAAAAGGTTTATCGCCACCAAAGCACAAACATAACTCTGATGATCCTTTGAGGTACCTAAAAATCCACTTTACTGATTTCCAATGCTCTTTACCAAGATTAACAAGAAATTTGCTTACTACACCAAGTATGGTTTTGTATAAACCATAGCATATATTAAACTTTTCATAGCAGATGCATAAGGCACTTTTTCCATTTTCTATTTCTCTTCTTTACTTGAATGACTTTGCTTGGAACATAACTTAAAGTGAGTACCAAGTGAAGAGTTAGTTGTTTTTGCCTTATCCATGTTAAATCTTTGAAGCACATTTTCAATGTACTTCTCTTGTGATAGCCATAGTTTTCTTGTTTTCCTATCACAAGAAATCTTCATGCCCAAAATCTGTTTTACTAGACGTAAGTCTTTCATTACAAAAGAGTTGCTTAGTTACTTTTTCAACTTGTCAATCTTAGTAGTGTCTTGTCAAACAATCAATATGCCATCAACATAAAATAATAAAGTCACCATCAGGAAAATATTTAGTAACCACACAATGGTATAAAGTTGTTCTCTTGTATCCATGATCCATCATAAATGAATCAAACTTCTTATATCATAGCCTTGGGGCTTGCATCAACCCGTATAAGCTTTTCTTTAACTTGCAAAGCCAAGTGCTTATTTCCTTTGACTTCAAATCTTTCTGATTATTCCATAAAGATCTCTTTCTCCAAATCACCATGAAGAAAAACAATTTTTAACATTGAGTTTCTCAATCTCAAGATCCATGCTTGCAGTTAAACCCAATATAACGCGTATAAATGACATTTTCACAACAGGAGAAAATATCTCGTCAAAATCAATGCCCTATTTTTACCCGAATCCATTTAAACCAATCTTGCTTTATATCTTGGTTGTGGGCTAGTTTCTTCAGTCTTCAACCTAAAGATCCATTTGTTTTTTAAAGTCTTTTTTCCTTTTAGTAGTCTCAGCAAATTATAAATGTAATTCTTATATCTCCTTTTACATTGCTTTCAGACACTCATCCTTTCATTCATTTATTGAAGCTTCATCATAACTTTTTGACTCTCCTCCATCTATTCATGATGTAAATATTTCTTTGAAAGTTGGCAATCTCTAGTAGACCGTTTCATATGATGTTCAACTAATGGCTCTTAAGGGATCTACTCCCTTTGTTCGATCTACATCACCTGTAAGGACATTGTCTTCATGAATTGTATCACTAAATTCATCATGCACTGCTCCCCCATCATTATGTGCAACTAGAGGAGGGATTGGATCCACATCAATAAATTCATCAACAACAGGTTGTGGTTTTTCAACCTTCTCATAATCTTCAATATTTTGTCTTCTAGAAAGACAACATCCCGACTTTTGATTAGTTTTTTTTTCAATTGAATCCCATAACCTGTACCTAAATTCTTCATTTTTATAACCTAGGAAGATGTACTACTGTGATTTATCACCAAGGTTGGACTACTCATCCTTAGGTACATGCACAAACGCCCTATATCAAAATGCCTTCAAGTATCCATAAGAGACATTTTTCTTCTTACATACTCTTTTTGCAACATCTCAATTTAAGAGTCAATGGAGATAAATTAATCAAATGAACTACAGTGTTCATTTCCTCACCCAAAAAAGGTTAGCAACTTAGCATGTGAGAGCATACATCGGACTTTTTCTATAATGGTGCAATTCATTCTTCTACCACACCGTCATGTTGTGGAATCTTAGGAATAGTCTTCTCATGAAGGATGTCATGCTTTCTACAATACTCTTCAAATAGACCTCTATACTCACCACCATTATTTGTGCGAATGCTCTTTAAAAGCTTTCCAGTTTTTCTTTCAACTTGAGCATGAAATTGTTTGAAACTCTCTAAAACTTGATCTTTGGTCTTCAATGCATATGCCCATACTTTCCTACGAGCATCATTTATAAAAGTGACAAAGTAAAACTCACCACCAAGAGTCTTGTATTTCATAGGACCACAAATATCAGAAGACACCAATTCCAAAACATCCAATTTTCTATGTGGTAAATTTTTATGAAATGATACTCTATGTTACTTGCCAACCAAACAATCAACATAATGATTTAAATGAGTACCTTTGATACCAGGAATGAGATCCTTCTTTTCAAGAATTTTTAACCCATTCTCACTCGTATGGCCTAACCGCCTATGCCATAAATATGTACTTCTTTCTCTATTGTGTTTAGTTCATATTTGCACATGTGTGATTGAGTCTTATATAAGGAGCAACATTTTTATCCTCTTGCTACCACAAGAGACCCTTTGATAAGCTTTTATTTTTTACCACAAAAGTTGTTGTTGTAACATTTTTCATCATACTTTCCCACAAAAATTAAATTAAGCCGAAGATCAAGTACATGTTGCACATCCTTGAGCATTAACTTGCAACTGGCATTGATCTCAACATACACATTGCATTTCCCCATAATTTTTAAGATATTAATATTTTTCATCTTCACAACACCAAAGTCACCTGACTTGTATGAAATAAAGATATCCCTTTGTGAAATACAATAAAATAAAGCATCAGTGTCAGTCACCCAATCTGTATCACTTGTGAGACCAAAACATGTCATTTCACAAGCTAAAAGGATAATAACATTACCACTAGAAGTAACTACAGTTGTTTTCTTATCTTCTTTCTCTTCATCCTTCTCTTTCTTTTCTCTCTTAATATTCCAACAATTCTTTTTAATATGCTCTAGCTTGCCACAATGATAACAAATAATTCTCTTTCTTGACTTAAATCTTTCCTTTGATTTATTATCATGGTATTCTAGCTTTATACTTTGTGCTTCTCCTCCGTCTTTCTGTAACAAGAGCTTCGGAATGTGAGGAGCCCATAGATTTTCATCGTGTTTCCTTATTCAACAAGCTACTAGTAACTTGACTCATAGTCACAACTCCATCTGGAACACAGTTGCTAAGAGATACTACTAGTGTCTTCCAACTATCCGGCAAGGAGCAAAGCATTAACAAAGCTTGAAGCTCATCCTCCAACACCATATTAATGGATGTTAATTAGTTCACAATGCTTTGCATTTCATTCAAGTGCTCTACAATAGAATCCCCTTTTTTGAACTTCAAGTTTACTATCTTTCTAATTAAGAAAGATTTGTTGTCAGTAGTCTTTCTTTCATATAAATCTTCAAGCTTCTTCCAAAGAGATTGTTTCAAAACTCCATTTAACACATGATGAAAACACAATCATCCAACCACTGTTGAATTGTACTGATAGTCTTTTGGTTTGCTTTTTTTCAATCATCATCTGACGTTTTAATCAGCTTGGCTTTATCACCTTCAATGGGAGCATATAAATCTTTACAATATAACAAATCTTCCATTTTTGTTTTCCAAATAGTCCAATTATTTCCATTTAAACTAATCATCCGGCTTCCCACGCTCATTTTAATTCACATACAATAAAAAAAAACCTCTTTTAATCTGGGATCTGATACCACTTGTTGGGAAATCATACTTTCTATATTCCCTTGTGCAAATCAATGGAGCAAAAACCAAATGGAAATAGAATGCAATATAATCACAAGAAATAGCAAAGTAAATAATAAAAGAAGACACACCACGATACGCCAAGATTTTTAATGTAGAAAACCCGATAGCAAGGTTCGTCAACTTGAATTTTTTACTTAACTTGGATAGTTCAGGAGTCAACTCAACTCAGGAGTCATTGGAGTCAACTCAGGGAATCATGAAACTTTTTATTTTTATTTTTAAAATATTTAAAAAATACATATAGTATTATGGCTCAAGTATTGTCCATTTTCTTGATAAATAAAAATATTTTGCAGTAACATAACTAGAAATTCAAAAATAAATTATATAAATTACTAATAGTATAATACCATAGCAAGGTAGGCATATGTCACAGATTTAGCTTCTCCCAATGCTTAAGATAGTGTGGCATTTGTGCTAGTCCCGCTTATAGATCAGTTAACCCAGCTCAACACCCACTGTTAATTGTTATGCTAGAAGAGAGCACAAGTATAACACTAAGAATATCACTTCATTATATACTTAAGAAAATGACAAGTTGAGACTCTACTTGTTATTACACAAATGAGGGGTCCTCCCCTTTATCTAAGTAATCCATATCCCCATGTCCTGCTAGGATCTTACCATTTGTCATGCATCTAACGGTATGAAGTCTTTTAGAATGCTCCATCACTTTCTCTTGTGGATATTTCTAGAATATTCCCTAAAAATATCTAAAACCTTCATACTTTTAGAATTCTCCAAAACATCCATCATATGGGTAGTCTATAGTAGACTTTGATGGACCACTACGGCTGGCATACAACAATTATCACATATAAACATCTTTTTACATAATGTACATGTGTGTTGGGCTATACGCCTAAACCTCGACCTTTCATGTGAACCGTGACACATAACTAATTGTATACTCTTAAAAAAAAAAAAAAAACTACTCTTAGTATTTATATTGAAAAATCAAAGTACATCTTTTCAACATAAGTATAAGAAAATACCATCCAATCTCCAAGGTCCAAGTTTATTTAGTTAGAAGTTCAGGTTTAAAATCTAATCTTATTACCACTTTAACCTTAATTCTTTTAAGTTCTTTACTGTTTCTTTTTTCTAAGGTTTTGAATCTTGATCTTATTTGTTTGAGACTTCATAAAAAAAACCTCAAACCCTCCTCTCCCCTACCCCAAAATAAAAATATATTTTCTTATTGTGTTTTAACTTAGCTTTAAGTCATTTTAAGGTTTACAAGACTTGACTGAGTCACATGTATAGGTCCGAGTCAAATGAATCTAGCAAGTTAACAACTTAACTCAGTGAGTCAATTATAGTTCTGAGTCAACAGCATGACTTGACTCATGAAGCTTACGAGTGGAGTCAACTCAGGGGAGTCAATGAGTTAACTTGGGGAGTCAGCAAACCATGCCCAAAAGGGAAAAACCATGAAACACAAGTCCAAGAAAAATATTTTACTAAATAAAATATGAAATGTATGCAAAGTTGGATCTCACTAATACAAAAGAGTACACTAAGGAGCCTTGAAGAAAATGACTCAAATTTTTGTATGCTCACAATACCTTGAAGAAACATCGGAACACCAATCTTCACATCTTCTTCTTCAATTTTCTTTTATTCTTTCCAAGAAGAAACCCCTAACCTCAAAACACCCAAACGAAAAGAGGAACTTTTCTTTTGGACCTTCAATCACCCAAAAGCATGAAAGAAAAAACAAAACCCAAAGAGGATCCACAAAACCCCATTCTTCTTCTTCTTCCTTGATCCCAAGCAAAACCTAGGTTTTTTTCTCTCTTCTCCCACTATTGTTTTTCACTTCACGGTTCTTGCCCCTCTTTTTTTTTTTCTTTTTCTTTTTTGTCTTCTTTTTATTTTACTAAGAGTCAAAAACTCTTTTGCTTACAAAGGGTCCCACCTCATGAGGTGGTACACCCAACAAAAGGGAGCTTCTATTTACACTACAAAAGTTTATGAACTCACCTCACATAAAAAAAAAATTGTGTTTCCTTTTATACCCCTTTCCCAGCCCCTCCCCTACCTAAAATACCCTCCTCTCTCTCAAAACTCACCCTCTTTTTCCGATGCCAACGGCGGTGCCGGCTCTTCCGGCAACAACTCGGAGGTAAGGCAATTTTTTTTTACATGTTCGGAGTGTTGTTGCTGAGCATGGCAAGCCCTGCTCGGCCAGGCTAGCCGAGCGTGGGTTGCCTTGCTCGGCAATAACAATCTGAACAGAGGAAAAAAAATGGAGACGGAGGAAGAGAGAAGAGAGAGGAGGGAAGAGAGAGGAGGGAGGGGTGCGAGAAAGAGAAAGAGGAAGAGGGAGAAACAGATAGAAGGGGAGTGTAGGAGAGAGAAGAGGAGAGCCGGAAGGGGGTGCTGCACAGTCACCAGAGGTGTGAGACGAAATGGTGTTTTAGGTAAAAGAGGGATGAGGGGAAATGTATTAAAAAAAAATGAGGTGTGATCATAAATTTATGAAGTGCGAATTACAGCTCCCAACAAAAACATCTAAAAAGTACTTGGTTGAAAAAGTAAATGCCAAACAAGGTTCCAAATTAAAAAAACACATGTATCAATCAATGGCACGTCTACAAATTTTTTTTATACAATCAGTCTCCTTGAAAACAAAAAAAAAAATTAATATTTGGTAATAAAACCTTTTCATCTTTGATAACATAGACGTGGGCCTAAAAGATTGTCTCTTTGAGTGGGACAGTCGTACATCAGATGCACATGCATTACCGAAAAAGTTGTTTTGTCACTTTTTGGGTTATGTTTGCGTCTAGGTCTGTTGCACGACCGTCCCACCCATAGGAGACGTGGGAGGAGGTAAGCGCATGGGGTTGTTTAAACAGCGACCCATTTATTAAATGGATTGATATGACAACTAGAGAAGCCAGTAAAAATTAGGTGAGGACGAATCTTGGGAGAACTGTGAAAACGGCGTTAGGGTACGGATACATCAGCGCCGAAAAAATGGTAAGTGTCCCCAAAAAGTGCTAATCACTTTTCAATACTGATGCGTCAACCCCTCTGATGCCGTTTTCACGGTTCTCACAAGATTCGTTCTCACATAATCCAAGCCCACTAGAAGCTGAAAAAGATTGGTGGCCTAACTAGATTCTTTCGTAAAAATGCTAGATTCAATTGGTCTTGGTTGTCTGCCCTCAGCGTGGGTAGTTACAGTATGAGGATGGACCCCCTCGGAGGAGAAGACGGGTCAAATCCCATTAACAGTATTTGGCTGTCCTGTTATGTGATGTTGGCTGCCTCTAGCTCTTCCCAATTGTGCAGGTCTCATTCTAAAAAGTCTGTCGGTGGTAGGGGCGGAGCCACATAGGGGCAAGGGGGAGTACCCTTGCAATACTAATGGGCCAGTCCAATTTTAGACCTGATCCCCCCCCTCCACCCGC
This sequence comes from Platanus orientalis, assembly GCA_025762735.1. NCBI lineage: Eukaryota > Viridiplantae > Streptophyta > Magnoliopsida > Proteales > Platanaceae > Platanus > Platanus orientalis. The sequence continues at coordinate 11,696 of JAOXJP010205749.1, forward strand.
GCCCCTAATGTGTAAGTACCCTGAGATTGGAATCAGTTGTCCCACCTTACCAGAAAATGAGTTCACGTCAACTCCAATCTAGTTGAACTAGTACCACTCCAGTCTCTGCTCAAAATGTGACTCATCAACTCCAATCTAGCTGAACTAGTATCACTCCATTCTCTGCTCAGGATGTGACACAATGTCTAACAAATGGTGCAAATATCCTGTCCAGGGTGCCAAGTGACTTCATTTGGAATAAAATGGGTGGGAATTTAAAATTTCATCCAACCACTGCCCATTTT
>JAOXJP010205760.1:0-11979 GCA_025762735.1 Platanus orientalis
TACATACATTAATTGGTAAACAAAATAACAAGAACAATAAAGTAGGTCAAAGAAAACTAAGTAAGTTAAAAGAGATTTTGACTGATCCTATTCACCCCCTTTAGGATAGAACTTCAGTGATGGTTTGTCATGTTGGACTTGGGAGCACCAATAGGGAGAGGACATATGGAAATGGGTGATGATTATTAGGGTGGTGACACATGCCAGGGTTGATGTACTGAATGCGTAAATATATTAATGATAGTAATTCTAATTTTATGTAAATTCAGTCCTAACCCACTTTCTAGTTTTCTAACCTACAACAGACATGAATGTACTTTCTGTGTTTTCCATGCACTTCGGATACAATTGTCAAGTTGGATTTGTGATCTGATGTTTGCAAATCATCAAATGGTTGACACTTGAGAGTTTTATAAAACCTCTTATTTTGGACTTCGGGAGGGCCAATTAGTAAAATTGTTTGTTGGGGTCTTCCTAAACCATATGGGCGCTAGGTTTTCAAAGAAATAACACTAGCTAATAGGTTGATCTTATATTTGTATACGGAGAAATGTGGAAAACTATTTTTTAGGTGAACCCCAGTTTTACCCTAATCAGTCTAAGTTTAGTCCAAGTCCGCTTTTTGGTATGCCAATCTCTGACAAATACGGAAATGATAATGCTTTTTGGATTTCACACATTAACAGGGTCAAAAGTAGTTTCTGACAAGTCTTGGATAATCAGCCCTTGAAGTGTTATATCCAAGAGAACTTCTGGTTAGGCTTTGTGAGGATAAAATGGTAAAACTATCCATTGGGGTAAACATGAACAATGTGGGGCTAGAGTTTTCAAAGAAGTTGGGCTAAGTAGAAAGTCCATTGGGCACTTATGCACAAGGATCCACAAAAGGATGTGATTAGGGCAAAACATGTCTTCTCAAGGGTGGGGGTAGGGAGTGTGACCTAAAAGTGAGTATTCCCACATTTCTCTGTGTACTAGATCACTATGCCTTGTTTCCTAAGAACATGTTTTAAGGGTTCGTTTCTAGCCTCCTAGGGTCCTAGTTATTAGACTTCTTAGAGCTTTTAGTAGTTTTTAGGGTTTCTGATGTTCTTATTTTGGAGGTTTGTGTGGCTTATGGAATGTCTCTTCCTTTCTAAACTCGAGTTGCCTATAGTCTGACCTAATATTGTCCTTTAAGCGTTTATGAGATATGCACATGAGTTCATGTCAAATTTTGGGAGCTAACAACTTTATTGCAGATGGATTAGGGGTATTAACCCCTTCCTTGGCCATAATCAAACCCTTAGACCTAGATTAGTTAGATAAAATCAAGGTTTGAATAACTACAATCCCTTCAAATGTATAAAAATTACAAGGCTCCCTTCAAATGTTTGAGTTAAAACTCAAACTAGCTAAAGAAAACATAACACTTAAATCAAATAATGATAAATCTAGCAATGAGGAAGACGAAGCTGAGGAATTTGCTTTACTCACTAAGAAATTTAGAAAATTCCTTAAAACAAATGAAATATTTTCTCCTAATAATAAGAAAATGTGTGAAATTTTAGAATAAATGAGAAAACAAATGATGAAATCCAATGCTATGAATGTAAAAGGATTTGGACACATGGTACCTGATTGTGCCAATAGGAGAAAGCATCCTAAAAACAAAGCTATGACAGCTACATGGGATGACAGTTTCGATGATTCAGATGATGAGTCACCAAGTAGTGAAGATGAATCTTCATGTGCTATGAAAGCATTTGTTGCCTTCACTAATGAACAAAATGATATAGAAATTGCTTTTTTGTAGTGATGAGGAATGTGATGATGAAAACTTTCAAGAGGCCTTTAATAAACTTTACATGGAAAGTTTAGAATTTTCCAAGCCAAACTCTAAACTTAAAAGGGAGAATAGACAATTAAAATAAAAATATACTCTTTTTGAAACAAAGCTAAAAGAATTAGATGAAAATGAGCTTTCAAGTCAAATGCTACTCTTTTAGAGGAAAATCTGAATTTACATAATAAATCAAATTTTTTAAAAATGAAGATTAATGATTTAACTGAAACTCTCTCTAAATAAGTTTAAGACAAGATAAAATTGGTTGAATCTAATGTCAACCTTCTAAGAAAAATTCATGATCTAGAGAGAAAAATTAAATCTTAGAAGAACAAAAACAAGTCCCTTATGATTATTGCTTAAGGTGAAGAAAAATTTGAGAACAAGTTAAACATGGGCAAAAATAAAGGTGATATGACTAGAGTTGGCTATGAAGAAGATTTCTCAAAGTCAATTAAGACTCCCAAGAGCATGGTTGGTTCTAAGAATACTCATTTTAAAGGAAAATACCTAATCCAAATGGGTAAACAAGATGGTCTAAAAATCATAAAATCTCATTTAACAGACTCCCTGACCGGTCACCATGTGCCTGATCGGTCAAGTGCTTGGAATGGCTTGATCGGTCTCCAAGTGCTTAAGCGATTAGGACTCTCAGGTTTTGACACCTGAGCGTGATGCCCCATGAGCCCTGACCGGTCAAGGGCCAAGTCTTGGGCCTGACTGGTCACCAAGTGCTTGACTGGTAAGAGGTGTGAATCTTCATTTTAAAACTCCATTTTTTGAACCTATGGACATGATTCTTTGCCCATTTTGAAGATTTCAAACCATCATGTTTATGCTTAAGGTATTTGTACTTTCCAAAGATGTGTTGCCAATTATCCATATATATTTATGTTTTAAACTCTGTTCCTATTGATTTGAAGATATGTAGGTTCTCTATCATGATATTATCTATTTTCTTGGAATTTAGAACAAAAACTTGTATGGTTTGATAGATTTACATGATGTATTCCTTACTTATCTTGTAAAGAGGAGCACTATTAACCTTTTTCGCTTCATATAATTTAGAAATTAGGTCAAGTATCTTATAACTTTATATATTGTGATGTGTCATATGTTTCATAAAGATTTGAAGCTACACTGAAGATTTTAATTCTGCATTATGTTTATATGCTTTAGATGTATGGAAGCACATGAGATCTACATCGTTACCTAGTGTGATTTCAATGGATTTCCACATTTTGGACCCGAAGACCCCTATAGGGTTAGCCCTTGTGGCTATGGAGACCTTTGTGGGTTAGCTTTTATGGCAACGGAGACTGTTGATATATATATATATATATATTGATTGTTATATGAGATATGTTGTATTTTCATTGAAGACCATCATGGATTAAAAATAAGTTTAGGACTAGCTTATAATATAACATAATGAGACAAGTGTTAAGTGATGAGAATAGACCATTTGAAAGGATTGGGCGAGTAACCATCCGAAGGGAGTGGATGAGTGACCATCCGAAAAGATTGGATGAGTAACCTTCTAAAAGGATTGGATGAGTAACCATCCGAATGGATTGGGTGAGTAACCAACCAAAATGACTAGACGAGTCACCATTCGAAAGGGCTGGACAAGTAACCAATAGACAGGAATGGATGAGTAACCATCTAAAAGGATTGGACAATTAACCATTCTATGGAATGGAAAAGACTCTACTACTAGGAGAATGTATGTGAATGGCTATTCTACAGAATGGACAAGGTCTTATTAGTATGGAACAATGTGATGATAAGCCATTCAAGGGAATGGATGAGACCCATCATTGAGGAATGGAATGATGATGCCCTCTCATAGGGAAAAGTGAACGAAATTGTATATAACCTGATAAGAATGAGACAGTACACAAGTCCTAAAAAGAAAATGGAAGTGAAATTACTCTTAGGTTATCCTAGATGGGGGTGAATAGGATATCTAAAGTTATCTTACCCCTTTTTGCAAACCTTGGGATTGATTTTAATGTTTTTAAGCTTAACCAAAGTATGTGTGTGCTACAAGGTGTCTAAACCAATATTTTGTTAAACAAGCAATGTGCAAGAGTACTAATGAGCATTAAGGTAAAAAGACAAGCAATCACACACATAATCCACAACAAGAGATTTATAGTGGTTTGACACTAGGGCCTACATCCACTCTTCTAAAGTTCACCACCGTGCTTAGGTATATTTCATTTAGGTACTATTACAACCTAGGTCAATATACAAAAACGTAACCAATTACTTACAAGCAAGCTAAACAACAACACTCGATGTCTCTGGCAAGCATGAACTACTTCCAGTATCTCTAATGGAGGTAGTCAAGCTTCCAATGTCTTCGGTAGAAGAAAAACAAAGATAATAGTAAAGATGAATGCAAAGTAAAACAAATATTATGACAAGATGGTTGATGTTGCTAGTTGCACAAAGTGGGGTGCTCTTGGTTCTAGTGATCCTTGAGCTTAGCCAAGTGTGATTTTCCTCTTGGGAAAGGCTCACCACAAGTTCTTCTCAATAGTAGTAGAGTGGTATTCAAGAGGAGAGAAAAATGGAGTGATTATTGAGTGAGATATTAGCTATTTAAGCTCAAAACCAGTAGAAGAATGGATTTTTTCGTAGTGGAGGAGGCTCTCAATTTGGTAAACTTTGTAACACTCTAGGTTTCTTGAAGTGTTGGAGATTGTTTGCCTTAAAGGGAAAAGTTCCCTTTTATAGAGGTGAGAAGCACCCACAACCTTTAGATTAGAATCTTTTAAAATGAGCATCTCTTCAGAGCCTTAGATTTGAAAAATGGGGTTCAAATTTCAAAATTCTTGCATTGAATTTCATGTTTTTATTTATATTTTACCAAAAATACCCTCGTGATCGATTGTGAGATCCTTGATCGATCACGGATCTCATGATCAATCTTGAGTCAGGATCAAGCTCATGTTCGATTGTGAGATCCCTGATCGATCACGAGACTAAGAGTCAGGCCATGATCCATTTCACGACCAATTGCAGATGATGGGGCTTGGCTCTCAGGGGTCTTAGATCTAGACCCAAATTTGAGTTGTGATCGATCACAACAATAAGATCTTGAGATCTTGGTTTGGGCACTCTAAAGGGCTTGTCCTTAGGCCTTCTTTTCTTGGGTTTTATGAGGGACCTACCACCATGTCTACATTCATTTTAAGGTCTTAAAATTCTATGTAATGCATTCTTTATACCTTTATTGGTGGGGCAATTTGAGGTAATCTTTGGTCTCTTCTTCAAGTCTTTGGTCCTCCTTGTTTTCATGCCTTGAACTTGTGAGAGCATAGGACACTTACAAGACATAGACCACTACATAGTTTTTCCATGGGATTGACATACATCAACAATATCCCCCTTATCAATTCCATAGAAAAACCCAAATACATTTATTTACAATTATTACATAATTTCCCAAGACCCAAAGTACATGGACTCAATGTTGCACAAGACTCAACATGAACTCAACAATCTAGTCTTCATGCCTTGTGCTTGTAGTCAAACAACCTACAAACACAACCACAAAATACACACCTTTCTTATTCCAATTGAACAATATATGAACAAGATAAAAAACCATTTCATGAGAAACAAGTAGGTGCTTTAAATGTAAAAATTTTAGTTTTTTGTTTTTTGGTAGTGGTTGCTTCCTCTATTTGAGTGCTCTACTCCCCTTATATGTGTAAGTGACTTCCCCTCACTTTCACATTTCATAACACATCTCATAACCACTAAATTAGTTGATTTAAACTATTTCTCCCTCTTTTTGGCAAGAATTGACAAGTGAGTAAACATGAAAACCATAAGCCAATCAAAAGAAGAGAAAAATTGGGTAAGAATAAATGTATTAACAAAGTGAACATTGCATTGCAAGATCAAGCCCTTGAGGCTACTAACATAAACTAGGGGACTTCCTTGGGCAACAAAAAATAAATAAAAGCCTCAAACATCGATAGCCTCCATGGGCATGAGTAAAACTATACTTCAAAACAATTTTCCGTCACAAGCAAAGGTCTACAACTGTCTATAAAAAAAACTACAAAGGTATTGTGCCCATAGGGAAAAATGGGTAACAACCCAGACTCAATCTCCCCTGTACTCGAGGTCATCTTCATTTTCTTCTTCTTCTTTAGAAATCTCATCTCCATCATCCTCTCCATCATCATCATCTTCATCTTCATCAGCTTCACCATCATCATCTTCATCCTCACCATCATCTCTATCCTCCTCCTCCTCATCATCTCCAACACCATCCACTCCACCAACCTAATTATTATCTAACTGTGGGTCCTATTGGAATTGAGGGTTTGAAATGTCGAAAGCCTCCTCAAGCTCAGGATCAACATCACTCTTTGAGTAACTAATAGGCTCCAGCTACAGTGGATGCTCTGGATGGTGGGCATTGTGGCCTGCTGCCAACTTCTTCTAGTTGGAGGCAATGGTCTTCTGATACTTCAAGACCTGAGAGACCTTGCACACCATGGCATGTAGAAGTCCCATCATAGAGGACTTCACATAAGCTAAAGGGCTCAAGATGACCCTGGCCTGAGTGTGGCACTTGATGATGTTCTTACCTCATCTTGCTATATCAACCCCATCTTCTTAAGAATCCCATGACCCACAGTTGGGCTCTGCTTGCAGCCTTTGGTAGAGACCTTGAAGGGGACCTTTTTGGCTTCCATGATGTTGGTGACAAGTGTGGGATAGGGCAGATTGCCTATGGAATGTCTGGACTCATGGGTTTTGATCATCATGTAGCAGATGATAGACGTTGTCTATCCTCTGTGAGTCGAGGATGGTGTTGATGAGGTAAACAGTGTCATCTGTTAGGATGCTATGGTGTGTGGTAGGAATTATGTTGTATGTGAAGATCCAGTGAAGTACTTTCACAATGGGTATGCAGTCCCTGTGCTTCAAATTCTCAGCCCAAGCAACAAACCACCCACATAATCTCTCCACTCTCGCTTCCTTCTACTCCATTGTGAGCTTGCGAATGGGGAAGACAATCACATTATTGGTGACTCGAGGAACACCAAGCAATCGAGAGATAAGGTTAGGGTTGACCTTCAGAAGCATTCCATGCACCATTGTGTAGAATGAGTGTTGATCATGGTTGATGTTGAAGAAGTTGGCATAGAAAATCTTTACAGCTACTTCTTTATTGGGGCCATTCACTGAGAAAAGGGATAACCAATGATGAGCCTTGATGTTTTCTAAGAGGTGGGCAGTCCGTAAAGTCTCAACTTCAACAGACCTCTCATTGATGATGGTTCGCTCAAAGAAGATCCACTGATACCTCTCAAAGTTAGTGGCATCTTTGTATAGGAAAAATGAGAGGTATCATGGATGTTTGCCAAGGTTCCTTGGTGGGTTTGAGGACAAACCACCCTTTGATGTGGTCTTCTTTATTTAGGGAGCCATGTAGAGGAGAAGAAAAAATAGGGTTTTAAGAGGAGAAATCATAAAGGAATCGTGTGGGAGCTCAAAGATGTTGAAGTGAAGCAACACAGGAGAAAATAGACCCAAAACACAATTGTGTAGGCCTTTTAAATTGCATGCAAACTTTGTCCCAAAATTGCCCTCCTAATCAATCAGGAGATTCGATCTCCTGATCGATTAGGGCGTGATCGATTTGGGCATGATCGATCATAAGGTTTGGGCCTGAGCACTTTAGCTCATTTATTTGAGGTGTGACCCTTCCACACCTTGTTTGATCATGTAGCCCAACTCCCTTGATCTTTTGACTTTCCTATTAATGCACATCATGTGCTTGGAAAACCCAAAAAGGTTTTCCTATGTGGTACACAGTCTAATAGCACTCTGAAGATACTTAAACCCCTTGGAATCAAGAGGTTTGTGTAAAATGTCAGTGAGTTAATTTTTGATCTTAACATAATCTAAGGACACAACCTTTTCTTCCACTAATTGGTGGATGAAATGGTGTCTAATGTCAATGTGCTTTATCCTAGAATGTTGGATAGGATTCTTAGAGATGTCAATGACACTCTTATTGTCTACAATAGACTCATGGTGCCTTGATCCAACTCATAATCTTTTAGCATTTGCTTCATCCACAAGAGTTGGGTGCATCCACTACCGGCTACAATATACTCAGCCTCGACAGTTGACAATGAGATGGAGTTTTGTCTTTTGCAATGCCAAGAAACAAGACTATTGCCTATATAGAAGTAACCTCTACTAGTACTCTTGCAATCCTCTACATCGCCAACCTAGTCAACATTTGAGTATCCTGCAATCTCAGATGTGGTGTCAAATGGGTACCATAACCCAAACTTCAGTCCCATGGACATATTGGATGATCCTCATAGCTGTCTTAAGATGTGATTCTTTATGAGCATCTTGATATCTAGCACATGCACTACACTACAGGAAATATCTGGTATGCTCGCAGTCAAGTAGAGCAAACTCTCAATAATTCTCCTATAGTAGGTGGAGTCAACCTTGGCTCTATCAAGGTCTTTAGTGATCTAGTCACTTGTGAAAATGGGGGTGTTAGCAAGTTTGGATTCTTGCAATCCAAACTTGGTAACTAGGTTTTTCGCAAACTTGGTTTAGCTTAGAAAAATGTCTTCATTGGTTTGCTTCATTTGAAGACCTAAAAAGAACTTTAGTATTCCTTCCATACTAATCTTAAATTCTGATTTCATTGTTTGGGCAAAACCATGAGACATCTCCTCACCTACATATATTTGAGCAATGAATATGTGATCATTTTATTTCTTAATGAAGAGTGTCTTGTTCACAATTCCTCAGTCAAAAGGGTGATCAAGAAGAAACCTGGTAAGACTCTCATAACAAGCTTTTAGGGCTTGGTTGAGGCAATATAGTGCCTTCTTGAGTCTGTATATGTAGTTTGGTAATTAAGGATCAACAAATCCCTCAGGTTTCTCTATGTATACTTCTTCCTAGAGAATTCCATTTACGAATGCACTCTTGACATCCATTTGATATAATTTAAATTTTAAATAGCATGCAATGGACAAGAGAATCCTAATGGACTCAAATCTAGCAATAGGGGCCAATGTCTCCTCAAAGTCAATGCCCTCTATTTGAGCATACCCCTTTGCAACAAGTCTAACCTTATTCCTTGCCATCGTACCATATTCATCATGCTTGTTTTTGAAGATCCATTTGGTACCAATGACATTCTTATCAATTGACCTTTCCATGAGAAACCATATATTATTCCTTTAAAATTGATTTAGTTCCTCTTGCATGGCCATGATCCAATCCGGATCATTTAAAGCCTTCTTGACTCATTTTGGCTCTATTTTGGATGTGAAGCAAAGGTGACTAATGATGTTTTTAATTTGTCTTCTAGTCTTCACTCTAATGTTGAGATCACCAATAATGTCATCTTGTGACAAACCTTCAATGAGCCTCTTATTCTTGGGTTGAGGTTGAATTTCTTTAACATCATCCTCGAAACTAGATTAAGAAGAGTGCTCTTTTTTATCCTCTTGGGATTTCTCAACTTCCAAGTGAGATGATCTCTCGTTCTCATGATCAGACAACACAATCGGAAAGTTTCCTTGCTCATGAGTTGTCTCAAGATCATCTACCGCTACATTAATTTACTCTTCCACAGTGTGAGTCCTTATGTTGTGGACACGATAGGCTCTAGTAGTAGTGGAGTATCCTAAGAGCATGCCTTCATCACTCTTTTCATCAAACTTGCCTAGATGTTTTCTATCCCGAAGAACATAGCAAGTGTTGCCAAATACTTTAAAGAATTTAATAGTTGGATTTTTTTCACTCCATAATTCATAGGCTGTTTTAGACATACCTAACTTCAAATAGACACGGTTTGAGACATATCACGTGGTGTTAATTGCCTTAGCCCAAAATATCTTGGCTATGTTCTTGGTGACTATGTGATAAATGATTTTGATTATAAAGAACTTAAGGTATAATTTCAGAAATTAATAAACATAGGTTTTGTGCGCCATGGCAAATAGTGTGCACCTATTTTATTTGAGAAGAAGAAGGATGGAACCATGAGATTTTGCATTGATTATAGGCAATTCACTAGGTGATAGTGAAGGAAAAGTATCATTTGCCAATGATAGATGATCTTTTTTATCAACTACAAGGTGCCAAGGTTGTTTCTAAGATTGACTTTAGATATGGATACCATCAGCTTTGAATTAAGAATGATGATATACCCAAGACTGCCCTCTATACCAGGTATGAACATTATGAGTTCCTAGTCATGTCTTTTGGATTGATAGATGCACTTGCAACATTTGTGGACTTAATGAACAGGGTGTTTAGACCATATCTAGACTAGTTTATTATTGTGTTCATTGATGATATTCGAGTTTATTCAAAGAGTTCATAGAAACATGAAGATCATTTGAGGATTTCACTACAGACCCTAAAAGACCACAAGTTATATGCTAAATTCAATAAGTGTGAGTTTTGGTTAGACAATGTGGTTTTCTTAGGACATGTGATTTCAAAAGAGGGAATTTATGTAGATCACTAGATCCCAAGAAGATAAAGGTTGTGATTAATTGGCATAGGCCTATGAATGTGTCTGAGATTCGTAGTTTTTTGGGATTGACTAATTATTTGGGATTGGCTAGTTACTATAGGAGATTTGTGGAATGATTTACTAGCATAGCTGGACCATTGACTAAGCTGATGCAAAAGAATGCCAAGTTTGAATGGAATGAGGCATATAAGCACAATTTCTAAGAACTGAAGAACCATTTGATTTCTACACCAGTCCTTAAACTACCGTGCAATATAGGAGGAAAGTATGTGATCTATAGTGATGCATCCAGAAAAGGTTTGGGTTGTGTTTTGATGCAAGATGGAAAAATATTGTCTATGCGTCTAGATAGCTTAAGCCTTATGAGCAGAATTACCCAACACATGATTTAGAATTAGATGTAATTATTTCTGCATTGAAAATATGGAGGCATTAATTGTATGGAGAATCTTGTGAGATTTATATAGATTATAAGGAGTTTGAAATATTTATTTTCATAGAATGATCTGAATTTGAGGCAGAGAGGATGGCTTGAGTTGATTAAAGATTATGATTACACTATCCTTTATCATCCAGGAAAAGCTACTATGGTTGCTAATGCATTAAGTTGGAAATCTTTTAGCGATTCGGCATGTGTTATGGCACAAGATCAAGGAAGCTCAAAGTTCAGATTTTTAAATACAGAAAATTACAGAAGAGGTTAAGAAAGGATTGAAAACAAATTTTGTAATTAAAGGAGATGATTCGTTATGGTACATTGACACATATGTACATATGTTAATATGAACATTGACATAACTTCAGAAAGGCACCAATGAAAATGTAGAAAGAATCTGTGAGTAAAACTTATACCTATGGATAGGCACCAAAGTCTAGAGTCCTACGCAATAAACAACAAGAGAAAAGGACATCAAATGAAAAAGTTAAAGGTAATTTACTAAACAAGAAAAAAAAGTCAAGGACAAGACAAGTTTTGAAACAGTCCCAGACAGTTGGAACAACTTCATAAATAAATATGTATCAATACTATAGGAATCACCCTACAAATAATATATGTTTGAAAAGATCTATAAGTCTACTTTTCAATGCGATAAACAGTGAGTGAATTGAAGTTTCCTAGAAGTTATGCCAATTTTTCCCACGAAGTGTCTATGCCGTTTGGTATGGTTTGAGTTAGTAGATTTTAAGCTAACTTTAAAATATATCAATAATAATTTAGGACAAATTAGAGAAAAAGATACATATTATTGAAAAGATCTTGAAGTCTAGTTTTCACCAAAAAAAAATGGTGAGTGAATCCGAGTTTTGTAGACAAAGTTATGGTTGTTTTCCCATCAGGTATTTGTGCTAAAAAATCTCTGAGTGGGATGACGTCACAAAAGCGGAAAATTCCGTACAACTACGATTTTTACAAAAACTTAAGGACTTTTTCACTAGAGACCTACCTAAACATGAAATTGGGGATTAGAGTTACTATTTAGGCCTATAAAAACATATTCATAAGAAAGAGGATCTTTTGAAGAAGTTTGCAAATTTGGGGATTTTGAAGAAAGAACAAAAGAGAAAGCTAGGTTTTGCAAGAAATTTTGGGACT